>JAOSBM010000204.1:4584991-4598174 GCA_027568955.1 Erythroxylum tenue | reverse complement strand
ATGTAGTAGCCAGCACGTCTTGGCTGTGTGACGAGGTTTGTCACAGTATTGACAGACAAGGTCTTGTTGGTCAGTCATGCCTGGATTGACAAAACCGTGTGCTTTGGTATGGTTGAGGATAGGAGAGCGGATTGAAGAACCAGTATGGTTGGGGAGACTATAGCGTCGTTGATAGCCTTGGCGCTGTTTGCTGGAGACATGCACAGATGGTGTTTGAACAGATTCTTCCATCCTCATTTGCCGCTCCAGAAAGCTCTCAAAGTCAACCAGTTTTTCGTGAAGATCATTAAAACCAATCGGAGTTTCGCGAGCACGAATGGCAGCACTAACATCCTTGAAGTTAGCGGAAAGACCATTCAAAGTGTGGATTACCAAATCCGTATCATCGAGTGGTGAACTGACAATTGCAATCTCATCCGCAATGCCTTTAATTTCTTTCAAGTATTCAGAAATGGTTCTGTTTCCCTTCCGAATGCAAATCAGTTTTTCCTTGAGAGACATGAGTCTTGATCTGGACGTACCAGCATATGTCTTAGCAAGGAGCTCCCAAGCCTCCTTAGAAGAATGAACCGAGCCAAGAAGTGTTGCAATATTCGGAGCAATAGTAGTCATCAATGCATGAAGAACAAACTGATCTTGAAGAACCCAGATATCCAATTCTGGACCTGTTGTGTCTGGGCAAGAAATGGTTCCATCAACATAGCCTTTAACGTTATAACCAATGAGTAGTGCACTTACCTGTACTCTCCAAGCAGGAAAATTGGCACCATTTAATTTGGAATTAGAAGAGAATCCAGTGTTGAACATAATCAGGTTTTGAGGTAGTGTGGCTTCGGTATTGACAGCAAGTGTAGCTGTTGTTGCAGATTCAGTATCTTGAGACATTGTAATGGCTTTGGTGTTTGCAAAACAGAGGCGGAAGTGGTGTTGGAAAAAGAAATAGTGTTGTTAGGCTAACAGGTCTGATACCATAAAAGGATTCTGAATAACTCTGTAAAAATGACTTGATTGAATTACAATATGTACATGAAATATATACAGAAAGATTACAGAGGTTGCTGTAACTAACTAAATAAAGAAGTATCTAAGAGGATTACATATCTAAGAGGATATACATGAATAAGAGAGTATCTGTGAAGATATACAATGAAGAGATTCACTAACTATTTCCTATTAGTTATATGAAATATGCAAGAAGATGACTTAGAATGACTAAATCAAAGATTAATAAAGGCACTTATCTTTAAGAGGAGATGATGTTGTAACACATGACCAGAACATGAAAATAGTGGAATAAGAAAGTGGGAGTACTATCTTACAAAGTGAGAGCATTTCTTCAAATAGTGGAAAATAGTCAGCAGATCTGGCAACAAAATTAATATCTTCCAAATATATTTCATACGTGCTGAAGTGGAATTTGTGGCTTAGAGTAGATAACTCCCACCAATCTAGTGGAGTTAGTGAAATAAGTGATAACTCATTACTAATTTGATTGGTTAGTGAAAAAAGTAAGTAGTTTAACTTACTTTGTTGCTAAGCTCTTGTAGAATTATGTAAAGATATTCTTATAAGTTCATTTATGACATTATACATTCAATCATCTATAAACGAATTAAGAGTTTTAAGAGAAAACTCTTATTGAGAACTTCAAGTAGAAAGATCTTTGAGTAGTTTATTATACCGTGTTTCAAATTGAAAGTAAATCGAGTTCCTTTCTATTTTTTTGTGAATATAACAATAAAAAAGTTTATTTTGTCATATCTCTCTTATTTGTTTCATTTGATTAATAATTTGTGTTAAATACTTATGTAATGAAAGTGTGAGTGAAACACCTAAATATAAATAGTGTGAGACGCTTGAAAACAAATAAATTTATTAATCAATAACCATAAAAAATTAAAATTAAAATTTAATGAATTTCAACTTATTTTCGTACAAGAATATAAACAATTTTATTTTATTCTACTATGTATAAGTAAGTTTGACATTGAGTGAAGTTGAATTCGAGTTCGATCAAGCCCAAGCCAAGCTCTATTATTTTTATTTTAAAATTTTAAAATAACATATTCAAGTTGAAAAAAAGATTGAATATAGTTTGAAATTCGGCCAATTCAAATCAAATCTATTAATTTTAGATTACGTAAGGGCCTAAACTAAATGTCATCCTAGCATAAGGCTTTTGTGGTGATCGGAATCAAAATTGTATAGACTACATTTAGCATCAAAAGGAATGATATTAATATCGTACCAGATTTGGTACCGGATTGGATTACAGTACGATATTATACCGGTATCAGGCAATACTGGCTATCATTTCAGGCAATTTTTTAAATTTATAAAATAGTCCATAATTTTTTTAAAAAAATTACAAAATAATCCTTTAATATTGTACTATATAATGTAAACCAACCTTGTCTATAAAAAATCATAATAATAGAAATTTAAAATAACAATTATTTATTTATTTTTTAATATTATTTTCACATATTCTACATATAAATAATTGCCACAATTAATAAGAAAAATATTATTTTATCATCATCGAAATAAAAAATTAAGAGCAATACAAAGTATTTAAAATATTACAATTTTATCGTATAATAAATAATAATTACATCAAATTTCAAATAAAAAGAATAATTATTATCAATAATAAAATATAATTTCTATCTTAATAATTAATTTTCAATAATAAAAATATATATTTATCTTAATATGTAATTGTTATTAATAATAAATATAGTTTATGTCAAAAAAAATATAGTTATATTTATATTAACAATTTTAAAAAGAAATACAAAAATTTGAGGCCTCTTAATTTTCATTTTAACATATTTTTAAGTATTCTTTGTAGGAAAAATATAACAATTATTTACTATATGAATTTAAATATTCTATTATTAATAATAAAAAGAGATGACTATACTGAAGAAGAGAGAAAGTGGCAAAGAAAATAACGAAAGGAAGAAGCAGGTAGCAGTCGGGTGGGTAAGATGGGGTAATAAACGAAACAGGCCAATACAGGATGATATGTAGACTCGGTATCTAAATATCTCATTTTGTACCTTTTTTGCCCGATCCGTACGTAGGTACAAGATTCATCCCACTGATCAAAAAGACGTCCTACACTCAGTTCGAGAAGCCTGGATGTCGGAAGGTCCAATCTTTTCCTTCTTAATGTTGTAATTACTAATTAGTACAACTAGCATCCTGGAACAACATTCCTGATTGAACGTTTGCGGGGACTAAGTTGAAGGAATTGGAGAAGACAAAAGGGCTTATAATTCGATTTGATTCGTGACAGGAAAGGTCCCTACTCCATTATTGATACAGCATTAGGCTTGCAACTAGGAGGCAGAGCACAGGAATTTTCCTAGCCGTGAACAAGCACCAAGAGCTTAAGACCACGTTGTACTTCTTCGCCATTTGTATATTTTGGAGTATACGGAACAAGATTTTTTGTCTAATTTTATAGTGTTTTATTGTATCTAATGAATCTCAGTCATTAATTATGCGAATTTTACGTAAATTCCATATAAATTAACGTAGGGCTTGCATAAATAAATGACTGAGATTTACTAGATACAATAAGACACCATAAAACTAAACAGAAGGTCTAAACTTAGAGTATACCTACCAACACACAACTTTCTTGGGGCATTTGGTATTATTACTTTTCGATGGCTAAGTATGTTAGTAAGCACATTGGCTAAGTATAATCTACGTTGGATGCGTGAAGTCAGGGCTTGTTCTCTCTCAAAAGTAAGTTAATGGACCTTTCTCACGAGAATCGTTTTTGATAATGGTTATGTTGTTGTGTGACAATGGGTTTAAAGTAACCCGAGAACACCTACGAGTTGTGGCTCAATTAGCTGCACAGGTTGAACATGGAAGAAGAGCTTTATTCGATCCCCACTAAATACACCCACAAGAAGAGGTGAAGAGCCTTAATTGTGACTAAGCTTCGACCCGAATTAGTCGGTCCAGTCGATTTGAATACCGATAATGTATTTTTTAAAAAAAGTAACCTGAGAACAGGAAATTCGGAGAGGACGATAAATGCATA
Organism: Erythroxylum tenue; assembly: GCA_027568955.1. NCBI lineage: Eukaryota > Viridiplantae > Streptophyta > Magnoliopsida > Malpighiales > Erythroxylaceae > Erythroxylum > Erythroxylum tenue. The sequence continues at coordinate 4,594,108 of JAOSBM010000204.1, read as the reverse complement.
TCACGGTCATAGCCATTGTTACAACATATAAGTTACTATTAACTAAAAAGCCATTATTAGAGGCCCATATATTGCCCAGATATACCGAAAAAGATGTTTCAATGGGCTCGTGGCTCCACATAAGACCAATTACGTGATAACAACGATTAATTTTAGCAAATTTTCTCTACATCTTCAACTATCGATTCACTGTTAGGATTAGCAAAAAAGCCCTGATACGGGCTTGGCTCAAAGTCAACAAATCAGACTCAAGTTGACCAAATTTTGACCCGATTTTTTGGGCTCGTATTGTCCAGCTCTGGCTTGGGCCAAAACTCGACTAGCAATGGCAAAAATCAGGTCGGGCTAGGTCGAGTTGTCTTACGCTAGTTGAGTCTGGGCCCAAGCTAGCGTTTGCTGTCTCGGGTTCGAATTCAACTCATCTCATTGTTATCCTTATTCATAATATAAACAACGTCTCCTTTTTTTCCCGCTTTCTTGACATTATTTGTGTTTCAATAATTGTTGCTTCCTTTTTATGCTTATTCATTATTACCTACGACGTTACCTAACAATGATAATAACTAAAAGTTCTTTATAAAATAATTTAAAATTTATTAAATTATTTAATAACTTTACTTAGAGTTGCTTATACATTATTCTTATCACAAATAGTTGTCACAAAACTCAAAAAAAACATTTTAGTGTTTAACTTCAATTTTTTTTAAAAATTATTTAATGTTTCTGACCCGACGTGTCCTTATTTAATTGGGTAATATTTGTTCGCATCCACATTATTTTGTAATTGCTCAACATCAACTATGCATATTTTAATCATAGGGAAGACTACAAAAATGTACTCTATTTGTTTGATTTTAATCAATATAAAGGTAAATAGATTATAAGTCATTTACTTATTATTCATTCAACTATATTAAATAATATCCTTCAGATGGATTAAAATTAGAATACTTTTATATATGCTTTTAATTTTTAATAGAGAAACAAGAATGTTTGATTAGATGTATTATTTTTTAAAAGAAGTTAAGTTATGAGTTTTGGTGGTTTGTCTAACATTAAAAAAAGAAAAACTTAACCTGTATGTTGGCTAAAAGGGATTGTCCATCAGTTCATGTGTAGCATTCAACTCTCCATATGCTTCTTCCAAATAACAATACCTTCAAAATTAGGGTTGAGGTCCTTAATTAAGATTGTTGAAGTATGTTAAGGCATTATAATAGTTTTGCTACTTTGTCTTAAACCCCTTCACGTATATGTCACTTAAAAATTCCACTTTATTTTTCAATCGTTGGTTATCATTTTTTAAATATTATGTTCACTTGGTGTCTCAAAGTGGTTACTTATGTTAACGTATTTACTTATCTTTTGAACCAATTAATGAAAAGAGTTTGGTATCAAACATGGAGAAAAGGAAAAATTACCTTTCATTTACTTCTTAGAGTGAGATTTAAATCCATATATGTTGGTAATAGCATTCAAGAAGGAGGGAGGGATGAATTAGATGTTAATAAATCTAAAACATTTTTGTCACTTAAAATACAATTTAATAAGTTCTAATATAATAATTGTGAGATATGCTCTATGAAATAGAATTTTAGTATCCTTAAGTTTTAGGTAAAATAGAGTCTCAATGTCACTAGATATCTATGAAATAGAGTTTCGGTGACCTTAATCTTATGTGAAAATAGAATATTAGTAACCTTAGTCTTACTTAGTAATAAAGTTTTTCTATAATCTATGGACATAAGTTATAAAGAATTGTTGAACCAAGTAAATTTTTGTACTTTTTTCTTTACTTATTTTCTCTTATATTGCTTCTATTTTTACGACTATTAGTATCACAGAAATTGATATCATAACAATTGATATTAGAGCTAAGATTTGTCGTTAAGATATCTTTATGCAAATTCAATTTATTGAATGACTTCACTCTATAGAAGGTGAAGATGAGAGCGATTCTTATTTAACACAAATATGCATCAACGTTGAAAGGATAAAGAAGAGAATTTTGAAGCATCAAAGAAGGGAGAGATTCCGTCAAAGAGTATAATGCAATACTACTAAGTTATGGTGACAAGGTCTTGAAAGAGGTGGTTGGTGAAACTAGTTATGCTTTGTTATGGAAGCAACTTGAAAGTAAATATCATAAAAAATTACTTACTAATTGTTAGTGTTACAAGCATAATTTGTACACATTGAGGATATTACAAAGTGCACACACAAATGATTATGTTGATAATATCATCTTGTATCTATAATATGTTGGGGTTAAAATTGATAATAAGGATTAAACAACAAATCTATTGTGTTCCTTACTCAATTTATATAAGAATTTTCTTAGTATCTTGTTGTATGATAGAAAGACTATTTCTATTAGTTTTATAAAGGATGCCTTGTAGTCTCAAGAATTGAACAAAAAGGTATGTAGCATATATAAAGGTGGATTAGATACAGTTTTGGTTGTTAGTAAAGGAATGAACAAGAAAATGGATTATAAAAACAAGAGTAAGTCATGATCCAGATTAAAGGCTAAAGTTGTTAGATATTTTAATTGTAAAGTTAAAGGACACTTTAAGAGGAACTATCCAGAGTGGTAGAATGAAAATTAAACAAAGAGAAATAGATAGAAAAGTGAGTATTGTTGTAGTCTAGGATAGTTTCAATAAAAAGGATGGAAAAGGCAATGATATTTTAACATTGAGTAATTATGATTCTATAAATAGGTGGGTAATAAATACTAGCATTTCTTACCATGTGACTTTCAATAAGGACTTTTAAGGAATGAAATTATATTATCAGCTTAGGTGATGATGAAGAGCATGCTATTAAAGGAAGTGGTTTATTGTAGATCAAGATGCATGATAGAATTGTTAGAATTTTGGATGCCTGGTATGTTCCTAATCTTTAGAAGAATGTAATTTTCTTGGAAACTCTTGATAGTTAAGAGTATAAATTCTTTCGTGATGATGAGCATCTTAAGATGGTAAAAAGTGCATTGACTACAATGAAATAAAAGTTACATCATAACATCTATATCTTAATAGGAAAGACAATAATGAGTTTGATGATTGTCTTTCAATATTCAGGAAAGAAAGATAGTATTGCAATACTACATGTGGATGAATCATCTTAGTGAGCGAGAGACATGATGGGCTTAATAAGGTGAGCTTATTGAAGGATGAAAAACATCACAAGATAGACTTTTTTAAGTTTTGAGTGCTTGGTAAAAAGTTTAGGGTGAACTTCAAGGATATAGTGTTTGGAAGTGACATATGTTAGGAAAAACATATAAAAAGGATATGTTAACAATAAGCAATACTGGTCTAAAGGTAATGTTAGAACAATTTGGAACAGATGCTAAGGAGGCTGAAAATTTCTAGTTTAGGAAATATAATAATGACAAAAAGAAAGGGTCAATAAGGCATAACTATGGATAGAGCAAGAAAGATTGTCAGGCAGCTAAGGAGATATTTCAGGGGACTAGGAAAAGTCATGTGATAGATAGATGGATGCAGGCTATGGTGGGAGATGTAAGGTTTCATAAGATCAAAAAATTGACTGCATTTGATCAAATTTTGTTATAAAAAAAAAAAGGTTCACACTTTAGAGGATGTAGCTGATATGTTGATTGCATATGTATTTCTAGTCCATGCTCTTAAGTATTTGATACTAAATTTAAATTAAACAATGTTACAATGTTCAAGGCACGACAAGAAATAGATTGTTGAGTAAAAATGGTTGACCCAAGTTTATACAAATAATTTTATACATTGGATCAAAAGAGACTTATGCTTACCATAAATGGAATGAATACAAAGTTTAATAACCAAGGCTATTCTTTTATGCCATATTGGCTAAATCAACATAATGAGAATCACAAAGTTACATACCATATATATATATATATATATATATATATATATGCAAATTGTGAAATTGTATATATATACCTAGTCATTTTGGTTATGAATAATATGCAAATTATGAAACTTTTGGGGTTGAAAAATAACCAAATCAACCTTTGGTGAAAGGGTGATGATTGTTTTGTATTGTCAAACTTATACATGATGTATTTGATGAATAACAATTCATAAAAAGATGATTATTATATTTTAGTAGAAGTACTGATGAATTTATGTGATATACTCATATGTATTAAATAAAAAATTGATCTAAAATTTTGAAAAGTTCAAATTATTTACATCTAAATAGAAATTAAACATTGAGAATGTTGAATCACTTCGATCTATCCAAGTGATTAAATTTAAATTTTTCAGTTGTCTATAGGGAATGAGATATCGAAAAGGTTAGATATAATCCTATAAATCTATTGAAAAAATTGTTCGTTTCAATATATATTTATAAGAGGATGGTTCTTAGGGTAAGTGCTAGGAATAAGATGAAATTTGAAAAGTTCAAATCTCATGACAATGCATCCAGCTGGAACTAATACCTTTATTGATATATTTGATATATAGTTAAGAGATTACGAGACATTGAAAGATTCACTTTCATAATAAATTAAAAAAGATTATTTACAAGAAGGTTAGTAAGAGTATAGTTGTCCTTTTTAATGAGAGTATATATAATGACATAGTACTTATAGGGAGAACATTAATCTATATTTTCAATTGTCAAAAGTATAATTTTCTAAGAACAATTCACATTGCATAAAAAAAGATAGCAACTTAATTATGAGAATTAAATATATAGAGATAGATTAGAATTTTGTTTACCTTTTGTAGTCTGAAAACATAGATAATATACTAAAAATGTTTAGTATTTGATATATCTAACACTTATGAAGTATTAAAAATATTCATTATTCTGTGTATGAGTTGATATTTGAGTTCAAGGTTATATAGATATTAACTTTTTTAGTAAGTCCTGATTAAGATATATTTTACTTAGAACAATATTATTTTGAGACTGGAAAGGTTCTAATATAACAATATTTGCTAATTAAGCAATAAAATATTTTTCATTTAGTGGAAATGATTTGAAATAGTAAGTTCTTTAACTAACTTGATATAATTCTTTATATTGTTTAAGATAGTAAAATAATGTAAAACACTATAGCCTTTAGGCATACAAAAGAAGCTAAGGTCTCATCAAAGATCAAATATTTATTTAGGCAATTTCTTTTAATTATGATGATAATTAAGACATAAATTGTAAGATTTAAGCAAGTGCTCACTTTTAATCATGTTACTATAGTAGTAACATGATTGTTGTACAAAGATATGAAAGCAATAACCATTATAAGGAAATTAATATCATAGAGAGACATTTATATATCTGGAGACTAATGGTTGCCAAAGGCGACGAGAAAAACACTTTATAGGATAACAAAGGTTGCCACAATAAGGACTCTAAGCAGAGGGGGAAACACAAGAAGCTTTTGTTATTGATTTGACCTAATTAAGTAAGTGACCAAAATGAAACTTGAACAATCTTAAAGTTCTGAAATCAACTCACATCAAGTTTTTTTTAACATACTTGATAGTGGTTATTTTGTTCAACACAAAGTAAGAAAATGCAATGTTGGACATAAATTGAAGCACTCCTAAGGCTACAAGAAGAGAGTGCATAGTAGAAAGATAAAAGAAAATGAAAATTGGACAATAAGCACTCTAACAACACTATATCAATTGCAGAATTAAAAGGTATTGAAGCATTTGATATGCACCAACCTGAGCAACATATCCAAAAGAAATGAAATTGAGGCAATTTTCTAAAAAGAAAAATAATACACATGCATACATGAAGTCTTTTGATTAAGTCAATGATTTACAAGTTCTTATGCCTTACTTCAATATACAAAACTATGGCAAATGACATAGAAAAGAGTAACTCACCAATTCTCCAAGTCTATAATTATATGATAGGCTTCAAATGAATCTTGCTACTTTTCCCCTCATTTTTTGATACCAAATGTCTTCCTTTATGTAAAATAATATCCATATAAAATTTAAGCTTTAGTAAATCATTAAAACGTGAAAAATAGAATAATTAAAAGAAACACTTGGTATTTTTAAATGCTAGAAAAATGAGAATAAGAACACTCATTTGTATGACCCAATTTGAGTGTATCTCACTCATGGCCCAGTTTATGTAATTTATTGTCTTTGGCAGAACATAGACACATCGCATATTTCAATATTTCTGCAAGCATTTGGCACACATTGTGATGCCCTAATACCCCCTAGGAGGATATTACGAGCGCCACACAAACATAACATAACAAACCGAATGCGAAACATTTCGCGGAAGCATAGCATTCAACAATAAACATTCCAAAACATACGGAACACCTTACACATGCATTTCCAGAATCTCAAACAAACGTACAATACATATCATAATTTCATAAACTAGCCTTAATTAAGGTTATTACAAGCCTTCAAACAAAAATGCAAAGTCATACACAAGTCCCAAAAACAAACTCAAAAATACATTTTGAGCAAAACAAAACTCAGACTCCTTAGCCATTACGGTTGACTTGTCCTAGTCCCTACGTCCTTCTCTCTGAACCTACACGGGGCAAATCCACCGTGTTAAGCATATAACTTAGTGAGTAATAATGAAACTATGTTTAACCACAATTGTTACTGAAACATGTTACACAAAAACATCTCAACATACTGAATTTCAAAACAAAATATCATTTATTAATGAAAACCCTTCGCATGCCAAAGTCAGTCATATTCAATAGCAGAACATAGCATACAGAAATACGGAACTGATATTCATTGTCCTGAGGCTCAGAACACAATCAACATAAAACACAATTCAATTCAGTACTAAACAGAACAAAAAAAAAAGTGAGCGTCCTAAAGATTACTGACAGATTTATAAATCATTTAATGGAGCAAAATCAATAGTAAGCAAAACATTCAAAGCAAAACCATCAAAATTTTCTTACTGAATTACTTACAAATACTCAAAGGCCACTTACATACATTTACTTACAATTGAATTCGTCTAAATTACTTACAGAAGCTCCCTTATTTCTTATTGCCTCGAAGTCCCGGCAATATTTGGAGTCGGTTTCTCGATGCGTTCCTCTATAGCATTCAATACAAACATATATCACTATTGTGCATGATTATGAAATCATTTATGCACCTTCGTATATACTGAATATTTATTATGCATGTTCGTGTTAAAAATCCAGGTTTCTTATTCTTAATCTTATCACATTATCGATCATGTGAAATCATACTCAATCCCTCAATCTAGATTTATTTCACAACCCCCTTTGGGTCCACTTTGCTCAATTATTCTCATCAGGAAGGTGAGGTAATTAGGTAATACTTCCTTCTAGAAAATTTCCCCTCTTTGTCTTAGGTTTTCAATGATACCAAGTTCATTCAATTTGGTTTAGTATACTGAAAGTTATACTCAAAAGATTGTAGACTATTCTTAAGCTTCAGCAGAATTCTTATCTCAATTTCCAATCAGATTCTGAAATTCTTAAAGGCAGAATTAGAATTCCATCTCTTCAAAAAATTTGTATCCCTATGTCTCTAGTTTAATCACAATCAAGAATCATCTCATTCTGAGGTCCACAGATCAAGATATAGTCCAATTACCGAAGTATGTTCAGTAAAAATCATCCCAATTATCAAACTCCAGAACAGTGACATTTCACCTTAAAATTCATCAATCAATCCATTTCAAAAAGCTATTATTTTTTGTGGAGATGTAGATCAATGTCCTATGAAGCTATTGGTTTAAGAATCAGGTCGTTTGGATATCGGATGAAGAAGTTATGATCAAGAGAAACAAGACTGTTTAGTATAGGGAAAACCTCAAATGAATTTAGCATGATATACGTATATCAAGATTGAGTCTTCTAAACTATAGAAATACACCTGCAGTTCTTCTAAGTTCTCTTCCTAAGAAGAGTTACACTATAGATGATGGCCAACATTTTTTTTGCTAAAGTGTGACGCAGGTTATTGAGAGGCACAATCTGCAGTCAAAGAACCTTGATAAATTGGTACAACCGTCTCTTGAACTGCAGGTATGAACTTCTTTTTCCTTCCATGATACTTGTTGAACTTTAAAGATAATGAAATTCTCTCTAGATTTTTAAATATGATAGTCTTATAATTGTATATTTTTGTAGTTCTCGGTTTTTATAAATGGATAGGGGATGGATAAAACTCAATGACTACACTTCACAAGATTATGTTAATGGAGTCAAAAATTTCATGAGATTTGCTTTAGATAATCTTGGACAGAGAAAGGACATGCCTTGTCCATGTGGAGAGTGCTTGAATTTTAAATTACAACCACCTCATTCGGTGAAATTTCATCTACTCACTAATGGAATAGAAATCGATTATACTGAATGGATACACCATGGCGAAACCCCAAATCCATATAGTGATGATGATAACATTCATGGTTATACGGATGAAACAATTGAGGAGGAGGAGTTGCTGCAAGATTTGGTATTTGGTGCTGATAATGAAAATGCATGGGATTATTTTGGTAATGTAGATATTAATCAGCCGGATGTGCTACTAGATGATGAAGTGGAAAATTTTCAGAGATTGTTGGGTGATACGCAATGCAAGTTATATCCCGGTTGCTCCAAATCATTGCTATCTTTTCTTGTTAAGTTGCTTCATATTAAAGTTTTGAACAAAATGACTAACAAATGTTATGATATGATTGTTAATTTGTTTAAGGAATATTTACCAGATGGTGATATTATTCTTCATTCATTTTATGAAGCAAGGAAATTATTAAAAGACATCGGTTTAGGTTATAAGATTATTCATGCATGTAAAAATGATTGCATTCTTTTTTGGAAAGAGAATGAGTGTTCAAATAGTTGTCCAGTGTGCAAAGAGTCTAGATGGAAGGTCAATGATAGCAAAGGGAAGTTGATTCCTCACAAAGTATTGTGTTATTTTCCACTAAAGCCAAGGTTACAAAGACTGTATATGTCAAGAAAGACAGATTCTGATATGAGGTGGCATAACGATGGAAAAGTTGAAGAGATTGGCACAATAATCCATCCGGTAGACTCTGAAGTTTGGAAAGATCTTAACAAACAATATCCTTGGTTTGATGAGGATCCTCGCAACGTACGACTAGGAT
>JAOSBM010000204.1:4566803-4582821 GCA_027568955.1 Erythroxylum tenue | reverse complement strand
CTTGGCAAGCTGTTGGGCTTTTAGTCAAGAAAGAGCTTCCCTTATAGACATAATTTCGGCAAGAACTGGGTCAAACAAGGCAGGGAAAAAATCTGAAATAGCAGTCACAAACCTACCTCGTGCGTCCCTAAGAACCGCTGCAAAATCTTCCGTCTGAATATCCTCTGGAGAAACAACGAACTCGCTGTCTTCTTTCTCCCCAATAGAGAGCCTTTGCAATCCTGAATCTATGAAGCTAAAACGATTATCTAAGAGAGACCAACATAGAAATAATACCTAGAACTCACCTTGCACATAAACGGCAAGACCAACACTTGCACTCGTAGAGAGAGGGAGAGAGAGGCAAGACCTAAAACCCTTAACTATGTGTTTTTGTTATTCCACCAAAAACTATGTGTGACTAAACTCAATTGTTCTGATTCAAGGGGATTCGATATTCTAGTTGTAACCTTGTGAAGTTTTGTGTTCTAAACCTTTTATTCATATTTTAATTCAAGTATTTTTTGTTCAGAGTTCTCTTATTTGATGAATGATTAATATTTGATCAATCTGACTATTTAATTTAATATTAATTATTCTTTCACTATCCATGAATTCAATGGTCCATAACTGTTATGAAAGATTGGTACAAGTAGTAAATATGTTATTTTTGAAATTGCATATTTAACTTATGATAAGCAAGTAAACTAAGTTGAATAATTGCAGCTATCTCGATTATTTAATTTAAGGTTAGTCTTTTTCACTAAGTTTATTGCTATCATTTATTTGATATGGAATGTTATCACACTCAATCAATGGATGATAAATTTTAGTTTGGATGCTTTATTTAAACCAATTAATATAGAAAAAATTTGAGACTTTTTACAACTATCTTAATATGTTTCGGACTAACTGCTTTAATTTGAAAATATTATTTTAAAACCAATGATCACTTTTACAATTAGATAAGATCATTCCCTTGAATCGAAGTTTGATAATATTGACTTTCTCACTTTTGTATTCAATTGATTGAATTTGATTTTTTATTAATTTTAATTAATCAGTTACTTAATCCAACCCCCTTTTAATTTTATTACTGAAATTAAGAAATAAGTATTTAATTCTCTAAGGATTCAACCTGATTTTACGACTACTACAAGAAATTTGGAGAATCATAATTACTTTGGAGGTTTCGACAACTCGACCACATATATTACTTTATACTCAGAAAGATATCTTTTAGCGTTTGAAGAAACTATGTCAATTTAGTGGTTACGTGACACAAAGTTTGCAAAGATAATGAGATTGATTTTGGAAATTTTTGGGGACTGGATAAAAATTTTAGAGTTTATATTAAGCAAATTTAAGGATTTAATGATATCGAGCCCCAAATTTGGGCCTTAAAATCAGTATATTTGGATTTTTTAAGTACAATCCACATAGGATTTTACTCCAATTGACGTCTTTACGTGGAGTGAATGGACCAAAACAGAATGATTAATTATTAGAGAATTATAATAGCAAGTGGCGTTAACTTCGAAGAAAAGAAATATATTTTCCCATATATATTGAACTGCGATACATCATATTGAATTGAAAAATATAGCTTTCTTATAATTGATGTTCATTGGATCTAGTGACGGAGCTAGAAATTTAAGATAGGGGGCTCAAAAATTAATTTTTTAAAATTTTGGAAGGCCCGGTACACTACTGACCCTTAAATAATTATATCATTATATATATATATATATATTAAAAATAAATATTTTTAAAAAAACTTGGAGGGCCCATTGCCCCCCAAGTCTATACATAGCTCCGTCTATGATTGGACCACTTATGATTCTTCAAACTTTACTCCAAGCCTTTTATAATTTTATATGTTGTAGAGAAGCCTGAATAACAAATTAAGGTGTAGTAGACAGGGTGCTCCCTACATGCGGATCAGCCGATTAAGAAATCATAATTGGTAATGGCTGGCAAGCGCTTGATCCTTCTCACTTCCTCCTTGGAACCATGTGGATGGATCCCTCCTGCAAAAATCCAAAAAGTTATAGAAGAAAATGACATGAAAAATTATTCTTTTTCTCTTAAGTATCTTCGGGCTCACTTGATCCAGGCATGTTGGAAGCAACAAAATTGGCATTGATGAGTACTCAAACGGTTGCTTAAGTGATTAGTTTGCAGCTAAGAACTCTTAACATAAAAATTATAATTCAAGATCTAGGAGAAATTCATTTATTTACAATTTTTACAGTTATAAATTACATAAACACAAAAATTATAACTCAAGATTTAGGAGAAATTCATTTATTTATTTTTACAGTTATAAATTACACAAGGCAATGGTAATTATAATTGCGAGTATATATATATATTGTTAATGAGATCTAATCTAAATTACTATCATAATTACATTCGAAATATTTATAATTATATTCACTTTGTCTATGATTATCACACTAATTATGGTTTTGTATAAGAAGCAAGCTGAAGTCTACATAATAGATCACTAATTATCACAAGGTTTTTCATGCCGCTTGTAGACATTCCATCCATACTATCACTCTACCAATTCATATTGAGAGAAGTATTTGATAAATCCATCTACACCAGACCTAATGAAGATCCACCTGGATCATCTGACACATCTGGCCTCATTTTAATGTTACAATCGGTTTTATACACAAAGAAGGAAAAAAAGAACCTCCTATCCACTGTGTCAAAGATGATGCCCAACCAGTGTATATTAACCATCATCGATGACGTTATATGTAAGATGTTGACTTATCTATGTGTGAACCAGATTGTAAGATATGTTCTACACTAGGCTGTATCGAAACAGATAACAAAGATGAAGCTTATGTTTGAAAGGGGTAGGCAAAATTTCGAAGGAAAGGAAGGCAATAACAATCCATAGAAATTCATCATTGTCAACCTCAAAATAATTTCATACTAAGCACGATGATTATGATCCAGATACATATTCAACAATTTTGTTATTATTTCTAAAAATGATTTCAAATTTTCAATTGTTAGCTCAATGTTTATTTTTTCAGATACATATTCAACAATTTTGTTATTATTTCTAAAAATGATTTCAAATTTTCAATTGTTAGCTCAATGTTTATTTTTAACGATTTTGATGATAACTTTATAATATTTCAAAATTTAAATTGGATTTATTTCCTTGTATAAGCAACAATATAATTTTTAAATTTTGTTTCCTTTCTTGCAGGAATCTTAATTATGAATTTACCTAATTAGAAATGGTTCCATAACATCCGGAAGGATCTTACAAATTTGAATAATTAGCTCCGAAAGTTTTGATAGAATTTTGTCTTAATGTCTGAATATCGAAGATTTTAGTAGAGATGATATCGAAGATTCGTTAGATACAAAGTCAACTCAGAATTAAAATAAAGCAATGGCTAGTTGAAGAAAATGTCTACTTAAGGAAGAGTCACTGCATTTGCAAAAAACACACAAATTTTTGAAATACTTCAGCATCGTCAACATTCTTAAAAGTTATATCAAACTCTTTTTGCCTTAGAAAGTGAAAACACTCTATCGAGAGAGAGATTGTTATTCTTTGAGAGCTTACATTGAGCTTACATTAAAACATGTGTACTTGTGAGCTTGAAGAGACACGTCAAATTTAATACTTGGATTCTTATAGTGAAATACTCGAGTTGGGTACTTGGGGACTGGATGTAGGTTTCGTTAATAACCGAATCAGTATAAATCGACTGTGTCATTCTTTCTCTTTTCCTAACTTTTAAATTTCCACATTATAAGTTTTTGTTTTCAAGAGACTCCTTCAGTTTTACAATAAGCTCCTTTTGTTTTTATATCACAAGAGGTCCCTTTCATTTTAAGCGTTAACAATCTCCTATTGATTAACATACTCCTTTCTTTTTGAGCGCTAGTAGGCTCCTTTTTATTAATAGAATCCTTTCTTTTTAAGCACTAGTAGGCTCTTTTCGATTTACAAGCTCCTTTCGTTTTTAAACAATCAACAGAATCCTTTAGTTTTCAACGCTAATAGGATATTTTCAAAAGTTGATAGGACCCTTCTATCTATAGATTTATTTTGTTTAGCAGGATATTATCATTTGAAAGTACCTTGCTATATTTTTTACACACAATTCACCCCCCCTCTTGTGTGAGTTTGCTTTACCATTTGGTATCAAAGTGAGGTTTCACATTTATTGTATTTTACATCACGTGATAGATCAAGACAAACAATTGAGAAGCCTTGAAGGATAATCCATCTCAAAGCCTCCTTATTTTAATGGAAACAACTATTCCTATTGGAAAGAGAGAATGGCTATTTATTTTTAATTTGTAGATATCGAAATCTGGCAAGCTATCAAAGTTGAACCCACACCTCCTACTACTGATGACTTAGAAGTGTGGACTAATCCTGATAGAAGAAACGCACAGCTGAATGCCAAAGCAAGATATTATTTGATCTGTGCCCTATCTCCGAAAGAGTATGAAAAGATATCTTATTGCTCTATAGCAAAGGAAATGTGGGACAAACTACAAGTCACCTTTGAAGGGGCGAACGAGGTAAAGAAACATAGAATAAATCTTTTAGTGCATCAATACTAAACTATTTGCATGAAACAGGGAGAAATAATAGACGAATTCTTTGGACGTTTCAACAACGTCATCACTGCCTTAAAAGAACTTTAGTAAGATATATCCCAATGATGAGCTTGTGACAAAGATTCTAAGATCACTACCAAAAGAATGGAGACCTAAGGTGAAGCTCTAAAGATTGCAAAGGTTCTCGACACTATCTCACTCGACTGGTTAAAAGGAAACTTAATGATCCATGAAGCTGAACTTAGGAGGGATAAAGGATCCTCATACAAAAGAGGAATGACACTAAAAGTAATTGATGAATCAAATCCATCAAATGGAGATGAAAGCGACACTGAATTGCAAATAGATCGAGATGACGAATTCAATTTCATGGTCAAAAAATACGCCTGCTTCTACAAAAAGAAGCTCATGAAGAATAGAGAAGGAAATAAGAAACTAGAAACAATAGGTTCCTACCAAAAGGGAGCAGCGGTAATAGCAATACACAAAACAATCAAATCATATACTATCACTGCAAGAAGCCTAGACACACAAGACCAGAATGTCCTCTTCTTCAAAAAGACAGATCAAAAAATAGAAAAACCTAAAAAGCAAGCTATGGCTGCAGCTTGGTCAAGTGAAGACTTTGAAAACTTTAAAGAAGAAGAGCCTACAGAAGTTAGCAATGTTTACTTTATGGGCGGCCATTGGAGATGATGAGGTATATTATTTTGACTCTAATATTGAAATTGATGAATTAAGAGATGTATATCATGATTTATATGATCAGTACAAAAAATTAACAATGCAATATTTCAAAAAGGATGAGAAGTCCAAAACTAATGATGCATCCTTGACGAATAAGATAAAATCACTGGAATCTAAGAATAATAATTTGTTGTCTAGAATTATGTCTCTTGAAAATGAAAACAAGCAAAAAGTCTCTGAAAAGGAATTCTTGGAGCAAAAGGTAAGTTAGTTAGAGAATGCATTGCTTGAAAATGATTCTGTTAAGGTAAACAGTAGAAGCAAAAATTGCTTCTCTAAAAAATGATCTTACCAATTCTGTTGATGGAACGAACAATCTTGATGCATTGCTTGGGAATAGTAAAGGTATTTTTGATAAGGCTGGAATAGGATATAATGAAAAAAAAATATTATTAAGCCATACAAGAATTTCTTTGTTCAATCCAACAGTAGCTATAGTTTAAACAATAAGAACCTGATAAATAGCAAAAATTACATTAATTCTCATTCATCTGTTTTGTACAATTACTATGGTGGACATGGTTATACTATTCATTCCATTAACTTTTGAAAAATAAAGAAATTATCTCAGATGTATGTTTGGAGACTGAAAGGTTAAACTAATAACCTGAAAGAACCCAAAAAAATTTGGGTACCTAAAATGAGACAATATATTCTATAAATATGCTTTAGAAAAGAGACAAGACAAAATCAATGGATAGTTGACAGCGGTTGTTTGAGACACATGACAAGTGAAGTATCACATTTCAACTATATTGAAAGGAAAGATGGAGGTAATATTGTCTTTGCCAATTCAAACAGGCAAAAATAATTGGAATTAGTAAAATTGGTGACTCTAACTCCGCTTCTGTTGATAATGTCTTTTATGTTGATAGATTGAAACATAACTTGTTGAGTGTAAGTCAATTATGTGATAAGGGTTATAGAGTTACTTTCTATGTATCACATTGTGAAATAATTGATAATCTTAATGATAATATTGTATTCGTTAGTCCTAGAAATCAGAACATATACTATGATCAACTGGAAGATATGTCTTTATAAAATGTCAAATGCTTTGTTTCAATAGAAAAGGATTCATTTATCTGATGTAGAAGATTTGGACATGCCAACATGAGCATCTTATCAAAATTGTTCAAAAATGAGTTAGTGAGAGGACTACCAAACCTGAAGTTTAAGAATAATGAGGTTTATGAAGCTTGTTTAAAAGGAAAACAAATTAGAAGTAACTTCCCTCCTAAAAATATTATGTCCATTAACTAGCCGCTTGAACTTGTACACATGGACTTATTTGATACTACGAGGGCTTAAAGCTTTGGTGGTAAATATTATGACTTTGTTATAGTATATGATTATTCTAGATTTACATGGGTTTATTTTCTATCAAATAAAGGTGATACTTTTGAAGTCTAAGAAGTTTTGTAGAAAAATTTATACTGAAAAAGGGTAATGCATTACATCAATTTGGACCAATATCATGGAGGAGAATTTGATAATAGAAAATTCGAAGATTTGTGTAATAAAAATGGGATATCTCATAATTTTTCATGCCCAAGGACTCCTCAGTAAAATGGAGTTATTAAGAGAAAAAACGTGACTCTCACTGATATGACCAGGACAATGATGTGTGAAAGTGATCTACGTCATAGTTATTGGGCAGAAGTTGTATCTATTGCTTATTACATACTTAACAGATGTCTTATAAGACATATTCTCAAAAAGACCCCTTATGAGTTGTGGAAAGGAAGAAAACTGAACGTTGCTTACTTTTGAGTGTTTGGCTGCAAGTGTTTCGTATTAAATAATGGAAAGGACAATCTTGAAAATTTTGATGCAAGATTAGATGAAACTATTTTTTTTGGGTTACGGTACGGCCAGTAAAGGATTCAGAGTTTATAGTAAAAGAACAAAGATGATAGAAGAATCAATACATGTGGTATTTGACAAAGCACTACCCTCGACAACATCAATTGATTCAGATGATGAAGAGCATCCTTTAGCTCATTGCAGACTCAAACTACACCTATAGTATCTTTAGAATTACAAGATCAAGAAGGTCCTTCTGTAGCTAGGATGGATCTGGCTCCTTCATCTTAGCAGGAGCCTATGCAACAAAAACATCATAAGAATGAAGAGGTCAAGATACACATCAGTACATTCTAGGAAACCCTCCTAAAAGTCTAAGAACCAGATCATCCTGCAAAAACAATTATGTTGCCTTCATTTCACAATTAGAACCAAAGACAGTTGAAGAGACCCTTACTGATGAAAATTAGGTTTCAGTTATGAAAGACGAACTGAATCAGTTTGAATAAAACAAAGTTTGGAATCTAGTACCTCGTCCGAAAAACAAGTCAGTCATTGAAGCTCGTTGGGTATTTGAAACAAACTTGATGAAAATGGTAAGGTGATAAGAAACAAAGTTAGACTTGTAGCTCAAGGTTATAATCAACAGAAAGCATTAATGTAGGGGGAGTTTGAAATGAGCATGATGGGAGAACTATATTTCTTTCTTGGATTACAAATCAAACAAACAGAAAAGGGATTTTCATTAGCCAAGACAAATACACAAACGAACTCATCAAGAAGTACCATTTTGAGAATGTCAAACCAATGGGTACTCCTATGTATACTGGAACTAAACCTGATAAGGATGAAAAAGGCAAGGATACAGATGAGACAAGTACAGAGGAATGATTAGGTCACTACTATATTTTACAAACTCAAGACCAAATATCATGCTTAGTGTGTACCTTTGCGCACACTTTCAATCAAATCCAAAAGAAAGCCACCTTCAAGCAATCAAAAAGATCTTTCGATATCTTCACAGAACTATGGATTTCGGATTATGGTATCCAAAAAATAATTCATTTAACATAGTTGGCTATTGTGATATAGATTATGCAAGTGATAAAGTTGATCAAAAAAGCACAAGTGTAACAAGTGATCACTGTCAATTTCTTGAAGGATTTCTAGTTTTCTGGTCTTGCAAGAAACAAAATTGCACAATGCTTTCAACAACTGAAGTGGAATATATAGCAACTGCCAATTGTTGTGCTCAAATCTTATAGAAAAAGCATTAACTCCAAGATTTGTCTCTGAACTTTACTCATATTCCTATATTATGTGATAATACTACTGCAATAAAATCTTTCTAAAGATCCTATACATCACTCTAGGACTAAATATATAGAAATCAAGCATCATATTCTTAGAGATCATATTTTAGAAGGAACCATTGATTTTTTGCATGGTAATACTGAAAATCAAGTAGTTGATATCTTCACTAAGCCACTCTCTGAAGATAGATTTTGCGTGTTAAGAAAAGAGCTTGGTACTTGCAGACTATCGGATATTATTTTTGTATGAATTTTCTATGCCAGACATTAGCAGGCTCCTTCTAATCTGTTTCTTTATAAGCCTCCTCTTATTTTAGTAGGCTCCTTTTAGTTTAGAAGGCCTCCTTTTAGTTTAGTAGGCTTCTTCTAATTTAGAAGGCCCCTCTTATTTTAGAAGGCTCCTCTCAATTTTACAGAGTAGGATAAATGTGTTCTAATTATACAAATGATAGACTTCTTCCTTTAGAAGTCAGGCTCCTTCTAATTATAACTGTGAGTAAGAATATATAAAGTTTATATGTATCTTTCGAACTGCTTTATTATTATTTGAATTTTGAAAATATATCTATTATTGTTTGTCATCATCAAAAAGTTAGCTCAAGGTTTATTTTTAACGATTTTGATGATAACTTTATAATATTTCAAAATTCAAATTGGATTTATTTCCTAGCATAGGCAACAATATAATTCTTAAAAGTTGCTTCATTTCTTGCAGAAACCTTCTTTATGAATTTACCTAATTAGAAATGGTTCTATAATATATGAAAGGATCTTACTAATTCGAATAATTACCTCTGAAAGTTTTTACAAATTTTTTTTCTTAACATCTGAATATCGAAGATTTCAGGAGAGATGATATCGAAGATTCGTTAGATATAAAGTTAACTCAGAATTAAAATAAAACAATGGCTAGTTGAAGAAAATGTCTACTTAAGGAAAAGCCACTGCATTTGCAAAAAACGCATAGATTTTTGAAATACTTCAGTAGCATCAACATTCTTAAAAGTTATATCAAACTCCTTGTGCATTAAAAAGTGAAAACACTCTATCAAGAGAGAGATTGTTAGTCTTTGAGAGCTTACATTGAGCTTACTTTATATTTATTTTTGAAAGCTTGTAGAGGCTTGTTAAACACTTCGAGTGTGAAGGTTGGAAAACCTTAAAACATATATACTTGTGAGCTTGGAGAGACTCGTCAAATTTTCAATACTTGGATTCTTATAGTGAAATACTCAACTTGAATACTTGGGTACTAGACGTAGACTTCGTTATTAGCCGAATCAATATAAATCGATCGTGTCATTCTTTCTCTCTTCCTAACTTTTAAATTTCCACATTATAAGTTATGTTTTCAAAAGGCTCCTTCGGTTTTATAATAGGCTCCTATTTTTATATTACAAGAGGTCCCTTTCGTTTTAAGCGTTAACATAGTCCTATCGATTAACAAGCTTCTTTCTTTTTGAGTGCCAGCAGACTCCTATCGATTAAAAGACTCCTTTCTTTTTAAGTGCTAACATACTCCTTTCAATTGATAGGCTCCTTTTGTTTTTAAACAATTAACATGATCCTTTCGTTTTCAACGCTAACAAGATATTTTTAAAAGTTGATAGGACCTTTCTATTTGTAGATTTATTTTGTTTAGCAGCATATTACCATTTGAAAGTACATTGGAATTTTTTTTTTCACACAATTTAACATTACATAATCTTTCATTACTTAATCATTAACATCATCTTCAATGTACTTTCCCTAAAATCGATTTTCTTTGTAAGGTCCGTTATATTTTTAATATTAAACTCACTTTTATAATAATCTTCCATTACTTAATCCTTAATTATCATCTTCCATTACTTCCTCTAGAATTGATTCTCTTTACAAGGTCCACTGTATTTTTAATATTAAACTCCTTTTTTATAGTAATCTTCCATTACTGAACCCTTAATCATCGTCTTCTTTTATTCTAGTATCTACAACGTAACTCGTACTAATCTATAACCAACAATTGTCTTCATCTTCAAACGTAAAAGAATATGTTTAACGTAATAATTAATAATTTTTTCTGACAGGATTTTGTCCACATTACCTGATAGCTGTCCAAAGTAACACATCCTCCGTTTGTAATAGTGTCTCTGTATTACGTGATGGTTTTGGCTCTCTGTCAAGAAATTAAAGAACCACCCTGTGTTAAGTAACATTCTCCTGTCTCCACTGACATAGTAGATTAATTGGTTTTGCATGCAAATCTGCATCAAATACCAGATAAATGAAAAGGGTTTCCAGAAGAATAGGCACATAGCTAGATGAATCATGAAAGAAGAAATTGAGGGATATAGAGTAAACACAGGTCTGTTGGTTTTACCTTATCAAGGAAAGAAACAACAAAAAAGTTACCTGTAAAACCCATGCAGCTGCTTTGTCTCTTTCTATTGAATATTACTTGCAAACTATGCTGCCGTCTTCTCCACTATCCATCATTTTCTCTACATCAAACCTTTCCTTTTGTCTTTGTCTCTCTCCGTACTTTCTCTTCTTAAACTTTCTCTACTTCTTTCCCCTCTCCGATTTCTATAAAAGCCAACATTCTATTAGTTGTTTCCCACAGTGGAGAAAAGGATGGTTCTAGCACAGAAATTAATTTGCCATTACTCCTCAGGCATTTGATGTACGAGACAACAGTGACTAGTGCCTGAGTACTGTTATCTTCAACCTTCTTTGGCATGAGTAGCATGCAGAGGTACGTGAATGTTGGTTCAGAAGTGGACGTATAGATGATGAATATGCATGTTATATATATCTTACTGTAGGACTCGATTAGACATGTTAAAATGGATGAAATGCATGTATATTCCAGATTTCAGACAGACAGAGGTGATGATTATCAGCTGGCCGGTAGTCTTTTTGTCTGAAAATGAAGTGCTCTG
Source organism: Erythroxylum tenue (assembly GCA_027568955.1). NCBI lineage: Eukaryota > Viridiplantae > Streptophyta > Magnoliopsida > Malpighiales > Erythroxylaceae > Erythroxylum > Erythroxylum tenue. The sequence goes on along the minus strand of JAOSBM010000204.1, from coordinate 4,571,444 downwards.
CCTGGCTCCCTGAATGCCATGTAAGAAGTTTTTGTCAAAAATGTTGGCGACCTTCCTATTTGGCATACCGGGAGTCTGGCAGGCTCCAGCTTATTATCAGACGATAGACACAGCACCATGTGTATTCCCAGCTATTATGAGCAGGCCAGGCACTCTATATCTCCATTTCAAGCGTATGACGACTTCTATATTCGTATTACATCTGAATCGAAGTGCATGTTAAAATTGTCACATCTGATATACACAAATTCTAGCAGACCTGCTACTGCTAGCCAAAAAGCATTAGTCCAGAGACACAAAATAAATACCAGCGCTTGAAATATTGAAGGCATGCATGTTTATGTATTATTTCTGATTTTCTTTAATTTCTTCTTTCCTTCTTCTAAATAATAAGCATGCAAACAAATTATGATTATCTGCAGGATTGTACGTAAGTAGTGGATGTTGTGATGTCTGCGTAGTGTATGAATGATAATTTATCACTGTTGCTTGTTTCATCAACTGTCATGTTACGAAAACTGATAATTTAAATATCTTGGCACTAAATGCCAAAGCATACATCTAAAAGCAAGTTGAAGTACTGTGCTAGTAATTGATAAATCTTAGAAAAATATAATAAATGGTAGTCCAATACTAATTCCACTAAATAATAAGTTCAAAAGCATCTTATGATATGATATCCTAACTTAATATGCTATATTAGACACCTTAACATTTCATATTCTTGGACTACTATTGAACTATCACTTATTTAGTCAACAAAATTTTGAGAGCTTTGTGGCTAGTAACTGTTAGTGAATATATAAAACTAATTAAGTTGGCCTCACACAACAGCTTAAGCTATTGTGGTGAAATGATCGCTTAACATGGTATCAGAGCTTTTATGACTAAGTGGTCGTGAGTTCAAATCCTACCACCCACCTATTATTCAGCACAAGATAGAGTGAGTCTGTGCAAGTTTCAAGCCCAAAGGGTTTTCACTTGAGGGGGTGTATTAGTGAATATATAAAACTAATTAAGTTAGCCTCATACAACAGTTTAAACTATTGTGGTGAAACGGTCACTTAACACAAACCAAGGGAAAAGGAGAAACTCTTAGTCGAATCTCTACGACCAGTGACAAAGATTGCTGTTCTCATGCAATTTTGGAATCACTATGGTAATTTTTTTAATTCATTACCAAACTAGTGGATAGAACTAGCTGTCTCTAATTAGTATTTCAAATACAAAATGATCAGATGTGAGATAATTAATCTCTTGCTTGCTTCATCTAATTACACTTTAGGTTTCTCCGTCTGCAAGCAACAGCTCACGTTCGCAAGTTGTCAGCTTCTAGCATCAGATGTTGGAACCCTATAAATGCTTCTCTTACAGTACTACCTTTTTGTCATCAGTTAGACTGCTGCCCTTGAAGATTTCCCAACTCCTGTCCCAACTTTGTGAGAAGATACTAGCTGCTGGTTTCTTCCTACAATTACTTCATTAAAGGGAGTTAATGCTACATCCTCAATCAGTGGCAACCGAGTGTTAAATTTTTAATATGGGCAGAGTGTAGAGTCCATTATCAAGAATTGGACTTGGATCAACCATTGTTCAAATAACTAGAACTAGTTGTTTGGATAGTTGACTCTTACTATTTATAAACCCTTTAACATTTTTATGTTTAGACAATATGAGACACTCTAACACCGAGACCAATATGTTCATGCAATCTCCTTATAAAAAGTTCTAAATTGCCATATGGAATCTTAATTTGAGTTTCATGATTGTCATTTAAATTTTGAAATTGCAAGTTCTTTCAGGTTTAGTATTGAGATTTTGATAATTGTAATTATAATTAAAGCTTATGAACATCTGTTTAACTCTGGTTTTTTTTAAAAAAAAAAACTAAGATAACTAGATAAGTTTCCAACTCAATTTAACCTTTGATATTCAATTTCATAACAAACCAAATCCGGTAATATGTCGTAATACTGCAGAACATATGGTTCTAAGATAGGTTTCCTGAATTCCTAAATATTAATTTCCACTATCTGCTTCTCAGAGACAAATTATACCTGAACAACTCTTATAATCAAATTAATGACATAGATGATATGGACGAGAGTTCCAATAATCTTAACATTTACGAACATTTCATTAAGAAAAAAAAAAAAGAGAAAATCTACACGTCAACTTCCGATTGCGATGATATGATAGGGACAAAACACAAGTATCATAAAATTTGTAAAAGGAGGCTGTGTTTCCCATTTATTCGCTCCTATCCTAAATAGAGCTGTGCCAAACCGCACTGTTGTGAAATTTGTAGGCACTCTTGAGTAGAGTAAACTAATATTTTTATTTTATTAATTAATTCGTGTCGCAAACATAAAATAACTCTATATTGTTTTAAGTTTAATACAATTCAAATAGTTGACAAATTTCTCTTAATTGAGTTTATTATTAATACACAATTCAAATAGTTGAGTTTGAATTCTATTAAATCTTTCTAAAAATATTGATAGGTCTTTGTAAGATATCTCTTAAATTTCAATAATCTTAGACTTCTAATAAAATAGAGTTTTAGGATCAATAAGCTTCTATAAAAACAGACTTTCAATGACCTTAAATTTATGGGGAAATAAAATATCAATAACCCAAGATTAACTCTATGTAATTTATTTTTTTTACATACAATCTTAGTCTATAAATAATGGGTCTGAGAGAGGTTGTGTAAGGATATTGTTATACTTCTCTTTTGTATCATCTTTACCACAGTAATAAAATAATCTATCCCCTTGTCAATGGATATAAGTTACATAGATTAGTCAAATTACAAAAATTCTTGTGCTCTTTACTTCCTTATTTTTCATTCATATTGCTTTTGTTTATGTAATAATTGGTATCAAAGTAGTTGATATCATAACAATTGATATCAAAGCAACTGATATTATAATAATTGGTATCAAAGCCAATGTTATCTTTATGAATATAGGATTTGCTATTTGGATGTCCCTTCATAAGTTTGATATGATAAATTCAATTGATCGAATAATTTTACTTTATAGAAGACTAAGATGGGAGTGTTCCTTGTTCAACAGGAATGTGTAGTGGCGTTGGAGGGAGAAGAGAAATTTGCCAAAATATTTGGAGGCATTGGAGAAGGAAAATATTATATCGACGACGGTACATAGCACAATACTTGAGTATGGCAAACAAGGTCACAAGAGAGGTGGTTGATGAAACTAGTGTTACTTAGTTGTGAAAATGACTTGAAAGTAGGTATTAAAAGAGATCGCTTACAAATTGTTTATATTAAAAGCAACATTTATATACCTTGAAGATATCAAAAAGTACACAGGAGAAAAATCATATTGAAATTTTAATCGAATCATTTAGAATCTACAAGGTGTTAGAGTTTAAATTAAAGATGGGAATCAAATCATAATCTTTTTGTGTTCCTTGCTCAGTTCATATGAGAATTTTGTTGATACAATATTGTATGGTAAAGAGACTATTTTTAGCCAATAATATGAAAGATGTCCTACAGTTTAAGGAATTGAAGAAAAAGGTCTCTAACATGTATAAATATGAATCAAATTTGTTTCTAGTTAAAGAAAAAATAAGGAAAAGCTAGAGTTATGAAAACATATAATAGTCAAGATCAAAATCTAAGCTAAAGCTATAGGAAGGGTGATAGACATTATGTCACTTATTATGTGAATTCTAAAAAAGATTTGGTTATGTTCTTTTAAAAAATAACATAGTATTGTCAGATTGGGTGATGATAGAGGGCCTACTGTCAAAGGAAGTGATTCAACATAAATCAAGATACATGATGGAATTGTCATAATATTGGATGTTGATATATTTCTAAACTTTAGAAAAAACATGATTTTAAAAAGTACTATTAATAGACAAGAGTATAAGTTTTCTAGTGATGATGAGCAACTAGTAAAGGGTGCATTACTATAATAAAAAGAAAATTACAATATGACATCTATTTTTTAATTAGAAAAACAATAATGAGATCAGTGACTATGTCTCAATCTTCAAGAAAGAAAGATGATATTGAAGTGTGTCATATGCAAATGAGTCATCTCAGTGATTAAAAGATGATAGAACTTCATAAGGGGAGCTAATTGAAGGTAATCAAACACAAGAAAGTAAACTCTTGGAAGTTTTGTGTGTATTGTACAAGTTCTATGATAACTTTTAAGGATAAAGTATTTGAAAGTGACATATATCGAGTCAAAGAAATGGAAATGATGTGATAAGATCTGGTTCAAAAGTGGTACTCAAAAACCTATGCTAAGGTGGCTAGAAATTCTAGTTCAGGAAATAGAATAATGTTAGAAAGAAACCATCAATAAGTTATAACTAAGTATAGAGTGAGAAGAACCACCAAGCTGCCAAGGAGATATGATTGAGGAGACTTTTGTATCGTATGCTTTTTTTGGTGAGAAAAAGTGAGCACAGCTCACAAAGACAAAAACCTACCTAACATAGAAAACTCCTATTAAATCTGATCAAGCAATCTACCAACACTAGGGGGAGCTTGCCCCAAAACATGAAATCCAGGAGGAAAATCAAAGGCAAGGTGAGAAAGATAGTCAGCTGCAAAATTCCCTTCTCTGTAAATGTGAGTGAGTGTCACATTAT
>JAOSBM010000204.1:4517587-4545393 GCA_027568955.1 Erythroxylum tenue | reverse complement strand
GTATATAAGATAACGTTAACTTAAAACGTTCATATAATTTAAAGCCAACGTTTTTGACTTCTTGGGAGGGCGTGTTGCCTGTTGAAGACGTCTGTTGCTGTTGGAGAGGACTGAGAAGTAAGGAGGCTGTTGAGAGTTAAAACATCAATACATGTACATCACGTCACCACTTCTTACTAAGGGTTGGATTTGGGATTTTCAATGAAATGATAGGTGGTGTAGCGTTATAATTGTGAAAGTTTGAAGCTTCATTTACGAGTTGTTAAATTTGCAAATACATCCTGCCAAGTTACTTTTTAGAGAAGGGGATGTTGAAATAAGGCCTCCTCTCATAATAGGCTGGCTCCTGCCTAGGGCCGGCACCGAGGACGAAACAAGCTCAGACAAGAATTTTACTTAATAAAGTATAAGGAAGATAAGATAATAACAAAACTACCGGATAAACAAGAAATGTTAAAATATAATAAAATAAGGAAGATAGTCAGAATTTCAAAATGTATTACAAATGATTTCTTAAGTTAATAGTTACTACACTACTTTCTTCTCTTTTTTTTCTCTTCTTTTACTTTTTTTACGACCACACAATCATTACTCCAAAATTAAGATAAGGTTGACTCCCCGTAGAAAGGGTTCTTACTGTACCATGAAGGCAATTAGAATGACAAGGACCTAACATTTGGGAGGATAAGGCCATCAACTAGTTGGGTTTAAGTCAAACATAGACGCCTACAAGTCCCAAAAACGTGTGATAAGTACGATAATTACCCATCTTAATCAGGTAAATTTTTCTTGTTTTAGATCAAGTTTGACATACTAAACCAAATACTTAAATTCTTCTTATAGTGTTTTTAGAATTCAAACTTGGTTATATGACTTTATTATTCCAACTAATTATGTCTCGTTAGATAACAACAACAATAAAATCCTAATACGCAAAATTTGAAGAAGTTTAACATTATACAATTTTATTGTTAATTAATAAAAAGACTATTTTTGATATGAATAAAAGAAGCCTTATTTTAATAATATTCAATGTTAATCTTTCTTGATCAACTAATCTTCTACTAATGATTAAAAAATTCGATCGGTTCAATCATAAAAATTTTAAACCGTCTAATTTTTCAATTTAGTTTTCAAGTTTTCAATTCTATTTACGTAACTCTTGTTATTAAAAATGATCAGTTTATTAATTAAGTGAATAATTTTTATAAATTAATAAGTTCTTATAAATTAAAATAAATCAATTAGTTTTCATTTAATACCTTTTCAATTAAACTAAAAAAATTTATAAGTAAATATAATATCTTTTAATTATATTTTAAAATTTTATTTTATCAAATCTTAATCTGATAATATTTTAAATTATTTAATTTTATTTAATCTTTAGCTAGTGCTAATTAAACATTTTGAATCTTAAACTTTTTTCTTTATCGGTTCAACTTTTAAATCGGTTTTTAAAATATTGTAATTAACTAATATCAATTATCAACGGGTTTGATCCGGTAATCCTAATTTTATAAATTTAAATTTTAACTGAATAAAAAAATCATTCTCCTTATTTTTCCAAAATAAAATGAACATAATATCTCATGAAATTATTACAAGACAAAGTAAACTAATAATCTAATATAAATTCGTTTGCCTTTTAAGACAACTGTCACAGTTTCAGTTTCACGTGCTTTTGTCAAATTTAGAATTTAACTCTGTCTTTCATTCCTTCCTTAACACTTTCTTCTTCATTTCTCTGTCACATCAACTCTTTATTTATACACTTGCCTATATATAGACCACTTTTGTATAATTTATGATTGACTCGTTTTCTTACTTGGGTTGGTTTTGTTTCAAGTCTTAGGTTCAAATCCAGAGGAAAGTTTTCAATTTTCTGGACTCCTCAGTTTTGATTTGATTGTGTAATACATCGATTTGTGATCCATTACTAAGAAGATGTCATACGCGTATCTGTTCAAGTATATCATAATCGGCGATACTGGTAATTATCTCCTCTCGATTTATCGGTTCACTAATTTGTTTTGTCGAATTTTTGCGATTTTGGTTTCTTTGGGGATTAGGTTTTTGGTGAATTTGTGGTGTATAGGTGTTGGGAAATCGTGTCTGTTGCTACAATTTACGGACAAGAGGTTCCAACCGGTGCATGATTTGACGATTGGAGTGGAATTTGGGGCACGGATGATCACCATGGACAACAAACCTATTAAGCTCCAAATCTGGGACACGGTAATTATTGATTTAAATTATTTGTGTTTCTTTGCTTATTAACAATTAGGGACTATGAATGAAAGCTAATGTTTTAATTGTTGTTGTATACATGTACACACACACACATATATATGGATATGTTTGACAAAAGAGACTTATTTTCGCATTGATTGCTATTCCAATTGAAAGGAGAAAAGGTTGTTTTCCTTCATAATTGATAAGTATTTTGAGATAATTGGACTAAAACAAAAGCTAAAGTGGATATAACTATACAGTGAAAAGCCCCAAATTGATTATACTTTTGCTGATGTTTTGTCTAATTGCGTTTATAGAGTTGGAACATGTGCAAAAGCTATAGTGAATGTAACTATATAGTGAAAGCCCCAAACTGATTATACCCATTGGATTGTGCTGATGTTTTGTCAAATTCAATCTTTCATAATGTATAACCTGCAGTTATAGAGTTCGAAGATGTGTGTCTTGCTTTTGCATAAGCAATGTGGATGTCAACATGGAGTTTCATAATTAAATCTTTTCACAATTTGACAGGCTGGTCAAGAATCCTTCAGATCTATTACAAGATCTTACTACAGAGGTGCTGCTGGTGCGTTGCTTGTCTATGATATTACAAGGTATTTTTAGTTTTGTTTTACTTATTTATAAATTTATTGGGTGCTCAAATAATAAACTCGTTTTCTATTTGTGCATGTTATGCCATTTTAATTGGTGCGAACATAGGTGGTTGTTCATAAAATAGGGTTATAGTTTGATAGTTTGGATAAACGTTGAAGCTTTCTATAGTTATTTTCTGATGTTTACTTGAACTAGTTTTAGCTGAATTACCCTGATCAGTTATCTATATGAGACATTCTTAGCAGATTTTGGCGCATACTGTATCTCCTAGGTATTAATATACTAGTCAGAGGTCATCATTGCATTGCCAAGACACCAGAATAATGAACATCGGTTAGGCTCTGGCATGTATGGTGTTGGTCAGGGCAGTTGCAATCACTAAAATTTAAGCCTTTTTCAGTTTGAAGTGACAGACTGCCCTTAGTAGTTAAGGAAATTTCTTATAGACCTTTGTGGTGGCATAGTTAGCTTTGACACATGGTTGTGTCCCTTGCAGGAGAGAAACCTTTAATCACTTGGCTAGCTGGCTGGAGGATGCAAGGCAGCATGCTAATGCAAATATGACTATTGTGCTTATTGGTAATAAGTGTGATCTCGCTCATAGAAGAGCTGTGAGCACAGAGGAAGGAGAACAATTTGCAAAGGAACATGGTTTGATCTTCATGGAGGCTTCTGCAAAAACTGCTCAGAACGTCGAGGAGGTAAGGAAACATGATACACGTGGGGTTTCTGAGGACTGTTGTCTATGAAAAGTTTCTATTTTTGATGTGAAAATAGTCTTTGAGATTTTCATAATTGCAGTTTTCCATTTGCAGGCATTCATAAAAACTGCTGCAACAATATATAAGAAAATCCAGGATGGAGTTTTTGATGTATCAAATGAGGTTAGTTTGCTCCTTATAACATGTTCATTCTATTTCTTTTTCTCTAAATTTGTAGTTTATTTTTAAAAAATGAATTTTTAATAATTGTTTCTATTATTATATGCAACTACATGAAAATATTCAAATATTGTTATTCTTAGCATATTTATCATATATGATCTTTTAAGGTAATTACAATTCTATGTTACTTTCTTGCCTTGTGATTCTTTCGACAAGAACCATTCTACTTTATCATTTGCCAGTTTAAGATGGATTCAGCATTTAGTTAGAGATTAGAACTGCTATATTTCTTGCATAGCGAGAAAGTAATTGAGCTAGAGTTAAGGATGGTGTGGATGATAATTTGTTGTCTTATGCAGTCTTATGGAATAAAAGTTGGATATGGCGGAATTCCAGGCCCATCTGGAGGCAGAGACGGTTCTTCTTCCCAAGCTGGGGGCTGCTGCAGTTGATATTTAATGCTCATTTCTTGTGATGGGAGCTGACCTCCATTTAATCTTTCATTTATCTTGTATGTGGTTCTGAATACTGTTATTAAATTCGTATGTGTGAATTTAAGGTATACGTACAGCTGTTCTTGATTTCATGTTTACTAGTTGTAAATTCGTCAGTTTTCTTTTTTAACCTTGTTCTTCCCCCTTCTTACTTCTTAGACTTCAATGGGTTGTGTAATACTATTCTCCTGAACTATTATGAAATCAAACTGTGTATTTCCTTGAACTACAGTGGCTATTGTAGAGACATTTCATTGATAAGTAGTCACATGATGAGTCAACAACTAGACTCCTCGCAAAGTATAAAAGGAGGGATATCAATTTTATGCAATTTTTTTTTGTATTTTATGCTCTTTATGTAATTTGTATCTGTGACTTTTTGATCACAAAGGAACTCTACTGGTTGTTCCAAGGCGTGCTTTCAACATGACTACTTAAATCTAATAAAATTTTGTAAAGAATCTTAACAATTAATAATACTATAAATCAAAAGGCTATGAAAATAATTGCAAAAGGCCAAGAACTAGAATATGTGTTTGTGAGAATTGAGTTTTGGAGTAGTAATAGTAGATTAATTTATAAAGAAGATTAATCATTTAGATTTTCCTTTTCTATTTGAATATATTTATTAAAAGGTAAAATATATCAATCTTTTAATTGATTTTACTAATCTTATTAAATTTTTGTTTTTTTTAAATAGTCATTATCCATTTATTCATGAATGACTTATTTTGCAATAATCCTATTATGTCAGATAAATGAGTTTGCTCTAAAGTATGTCGTTCATGACTTATGTAACACTTCAATGTATCTGGAAATTGTTACTTAATTCACAATTAGTGATACAACATAATAGAATGGTTGACTTTGAATTTTTTGCAAAACATAAAAGCTTCCAACAAATATTTTTTAAATACAAGAAGTTTTTACAAAATTGATGAAATTACAAGAAAGGTTTGTGTTGTTGTTTTATAGTGTTTACCGAGAAAAAGTAAAAATGGTAATAGGTCAAACCGGGCCTGGTCATGAGATGATTGGTCTATTGCTCGACCCATGGTCCTACCCTTTGCTCATAGTCGAGCTAAGAAATATTAACCTGTGGCCCGTTGATTTCGAGCTTGGTTAGGTTGGGTCAAGCTAAGCTCGAACTAGATTGTCATCTTTAAGGAAAAGTTAAAGAAGATCAAAACTTATAAAGAAAGAAAGAAAAAGAAGACATGGTGTTGGAACAGGAGTGTGCAATTATAAAGATTGCTAGTCACAAAAATTTATTGGACAAAGACGAATCTAAGGGGGGTGTTTGTATCTTATGAGACATATACTAGGTAGAGTTTACCTCCCCAACCAACCTACTTAAATATATTTTATTTTAGATTAATTATATTGAGGCCTCATGTTATTTAAACCTTTTTTCACTTTAGTTCTTGATTTTTAAAATTATCATTTACTCTCTAAAGTTACAATTTTGCATCACTCATATCCTTTGACATCATTCTCAATTAAAAAACCTAACTGAAAATGACGAATTGACGTTATATTACTTGTATTAAATGGTACATCCAAAACATAAATTGTGCCATGTAACAACATGCATTGTATCATGTAATATCTATATCAATAATACGACATGATTTTATTATTTTCTAATAATTTTTTAACAGAAAATGACTTCATTAGTACGAGTAATACATAAACATAACTTCAAGGGCACGTGTGATTTTTGAAGTAGATTGATCCTCTTATGCATTCAAAAGCTACCCAAATAATTTTTAAGTTATTGAGATAGAACACGTCATATGAAGAACAAGTCAAAAAACATAAGAGAATGGTGTATGGCCTCATTAGGTTAGTCAGCATAAGCTTACTTGTGAATTAAATGTTAACAAAGTTGCTACTTGATAACAGGGACGTAGCTACATGGGGCTCAGTGCATTTAAAAAATTAAATATATATATATATATATATATATATATGATGAAGTTATTTAAGAGCTAGTGGTGTATTGGATCCACCAAAATTTAAAAAAATTAAATTTTTGGATCCTCCTATTTTAAATTTCTGGCTCCGTCACTGCTTGATGAGATAAAGAAGAATGGTTCTAATATAAAGAAGATGTAGATTTTAAAGAGGAAGATGAAGTAATTTTCGTAGTGGCTTGTATGTTGCCCATTAGAATAGATTTAAGTATTTTATATATGATCTAGTACAATAAGGGACCACATTATCTTAGATTCCATTTTTGTGTGTATCTTCTATGGTAGTAAATTATACATATTCTAATTGGGTGATGTCCATATTGTCATTTTTATTGTTTAACTTGCTAGTTACTTATCTGGCAACCAATAGAAGAAGAAAGATAATGTTTATGTATTTAAATATTTGTAGCCTTCAATTACCTTACCTAATTGTTTGTTTAACAACCAATATTTAGTCCCAAATTTTGTTATATAGTTGTTTATCTAACAAGTAAAAAATGTTTATCCCACATTTCTAGTACAAAAGAATGATGAAGATATCAATTTCTAGTATAATTTTCACTTTAACACATCTTCTATAAAATCAACAAAAGAAAATGAAAAAAAAAGAATTATCTAACTTTCAATTAAAATGATACACCAATAGACAGAAATAAGTCAAATATATTGGCAAGCATAAGGGATAAACATTGTTCTCCTAACATCAAAATGTTGATATACCAATTAGCTAACAATCAAAAATAAATAACTCAAGTAGTTAGTTAACAATCCAAAAAGGCATAACCCTATTAACAATCCAAAATTTATAATTATAATGCCTAACAATATCAAAGACTACATCAATATTAACATTAAAAGTATCATAATTATTTCCACATTTATATCAAGATCGCTTACTAACTCCGGATTGTTGAGTGTTTATATTCTTTTGCTTTCTTCTTCATATATTTTTCTTTGCTTTCTTCTTCATATGTTTTTCTTTAGCAACTCTCATCTCCTACAATTATAAAAGGGTGACGATCTTTCTTCTACTTGTTAAAGTTACTTTACTATCAATAATTGACTCTACATTAAGTCCTTGATGTCTATATACAACTCTTATTGGTACCATATAAGGAAAATGAGGTTAGATGGCATAACCTTTATAAACTTTTTTGTCACTTTTTTAAGAAGCCATTGCCATTTCTTTCTTTACTTCAACTCTAGTAACTCTAGTTGGTTCTTCCTATTAACATTAAGGAGGAGAAACAATATATAGGTATTAAATTCAAAAAGATCTATATGTGATGCAGTATAGTGACGACTTACACTCTAGATAGGAAACCTAATCTCTTCATCAACATAAGCCCCATGCCCTTAATAGTACCTTAATCTTTGTTTCCTTCTTTATTCTTAAGCTTTACCAAAAGTAGAATCTTGGAATCTTTCCTTTAAAGAACATTCAATTATGTTGTTACATTGTATTTTACATAATTGGCACGTTATGATCATGCTCTTCCTTGATGTTATTCAAGATAAAGGTGTTGTTTCTCCATCCTTGTATACTTTGCATCATTTTTTCTGAGTCATTGAGTATTTTAGTTGTTACTAATGTATTAAGTAATCTCCAAGTTGATGCCCCCAAAAAAGATACATTTATTATGACATGACAATATGAAATGTTTGATAGATCTCAAAATCTTATATAAGCAGCCTTTGTTATTTTAAAGTACCTTATGACTCTCTTCCTTTTTGTTAATTTCAAAGTCACCTACTTTATTCCAAGCAACTTCAAAAATAAAAAATAATAAACTATATTTTTAGTTCACATTCAAAATTTTCCTAATGTTATATCTTGTCCCAAACAACTATTCGTAGTCTTTTAAATTCTTATTTACATATAAACTCTAATATCTTTTAATATTGAAATATGTGATTTACATTTAGCCTGTATAATTTTTCTATTGAATATGTCACTCAAATTATTATCAGTAACATAAGATTTTATCTCAATATTTATGATAAAATTGGTACTCCATTTCTCCAATAGGTCTTTGGGAAATTCCTTATATACAACAGGCTTTGACTTAATTAAAATTTTCTAAGTGACTTATAATTTTCTCAATAAGGGATTTTACAAATTTTAAAGGAGCTTTTACAGCTGCAATGTTTTAAAGGAGCCTTTACAGCTATAAATTCGTATCATTTCTTCTCAACTTTGCAAAAACTATGACTCATATAGCACCTATATTCTATATTAAGAAGAATATCAATCACAACTTTTATTAAACCATGTCATGAATGATGAATATTATAAATTTGTTTAGTAACAAATATATGTAAAAGGATATATATATATTAGACACAAATAAATTCTTACGCATACCTCTTGTTTATTTATCATTAACACTAAGTCTTCACCCTTTTCAAGTTCTATATTAACTCTAAGTAGCTTTATGAACTATGACCATATCTTAGTTGTTCATGTATGTACTATTTCTCATACAAATGGGAACATCTAGCTCTTTCCATCTCTACTCACAACTATCACTAATTTACCTTTAACTCCACCTTTAAGGAATGCACCAACCAGGCTAATCATTTTCCTAAAACAATTTAACATCCCTTTCTTATGACATGCAAATGCTCATTTTCCTAAAACAATTTAACATCCCTTTCTTATGACATGCAAATGCAATGTATAACCTATCAAACATAGGTTGAACTTAACTAAAAGCTTGAGACTCAGACTAAATTACAAATATTGTTCCAAGATTAGAAGTTATTATTTCTTCTTTATAGTTTCTTAAAGATTTATGTTCCTCTTTCATGTCACCTTTTCATTTCCCAATCAACTTTTCTTTGGCTTTAAGGAATTAATTTTTAGCTATTATCCGCTTATCTACCAATGAGGTAGAAGCAACCTATTTCAAACCTTTGAACAAAGTATTTGATAGAAAAATATTTGAAACTCTTATATTCTTAAATACTTTAGAATAATGATGGCCATAAATATAATGGAAAACTTGAAAGATATGTGTGTTATTGTTCAAATTTCTAGTTATCTTAAAACAAAAGGCAAGATTAGTAGACTTTTCCCTTAATATAGTTTTGTAATTTTCAAAACTTCATATTATATCTTTGTCTTACTAAATACTTGTTCAAAACCTCTATGAATTTGCTCTTTCAAATCTTATCTACAATGTACATTATGGACATGAATCAAAGATTACAATAATGATTCTTACATTTCTACCTTATTGAATATGACCCATCACTAAATTATGTCATATCTAAATAGATGACTTGCTTCCTTATCTGAATTGAACAAATCAAGCTCTTCACCTTCCTTAATCTTAGGAATTGAAGGCCTTTGGGGTTTATTGTCTTGTTCTTGAAATTTAGTTCTTCAACTATTGCTTTTGATGCCTCAAATCCAATTTGGATTCATAAATTTATGATTATGAGTCTTTCAAATCCTCATCCTCACAAATACTCCACTCCTTACTAACTTCATCCTTATAATCATCACCTCTTACTTCTAACTCCTTAGATTGATCATAAGCATCACTTTCATCATCACCTTTATCTTCAAAAAATGCGCCCACCACATCTATTGTTTCTTTTTTGAGAATTTTCACCCTCAAAGATTTAACTAGTCAACATCATAAGCTAGTTGTTTCTCATTTATGGCAACACGTGATACGCTTAAAAATAACACAATGTCCTTATCATCTTCAACTTCTGTAGTAAAGACACCTTTACCTTACATAAATGAGAAATGTAAACCTTCATTTCTTTAAGACCCTTCACTCTACCCTTCACTCTAGCCTTGCAAACTATCTGATTAACTTAATATTTTTAGGGCAGTTTTATCATTTTTCGAAACCTTTGGAATATACTTAAATTCTATTTCGGGTATTTTAAAAGGTATATACTTTATGTCACACTTATATTGTTTCTCACAACAATAAAAAAAATTGCATCTTTAATTCCAAGTTGATCTAATATGCCAATAACATATTCAACGTATGAATTCTTTGAATGAGCCATCATGGTGTGTATTCAGTACCTTATCCCAATCCATTATGAAATTTTCATAAGAAGACCATTATGAAATTTTCGTAAGAAGACATAAAATTTTGATATGCTTGTTAGGAAACCATATATGAAACAAAGACAACATGAATCTATTATAAAAAAGGATTTGAAAAGATAATTACTTTATACACTCTCAACAAACCAGCATAGCATTCTCAAACATGACAATATAAAAATTAAAACCGCATTTAATTTTAAGTCTATGAAATATGATCGTTCATGCCCAATAAAACTACTATTACTTTGGTAAAACAAACATCAAAGTGATCAGTCTTTAAAAAAAGAACATGCATGTCTAAAAAAGTGGTGAATTTTGAAAATTGAGGCTACCCACATACCTAATCAACATCAATTAATTTTATTTGGTGCCATCAATATTTAAATTTATTTAAATTTTTTATTTTATTTTTATATTTCCATGCAATTTCATCCCATCAAGTTCAATTTAAATACACTCATATTCAAATGCATTTGATTAATTTTAGTTTGTGCCTGACTTTATTTTATCATCTCTAATTTATTTTATATTTCATTATATCAAGTTTAAATTTATTTTTACCATATTCAAATTTATTCATTTAGTTTTTCACTAGACTTAATTAAATTTAAACTATGAATAACTATTCATAAAAGAGTCTAATAAATCTCTAATAATGGCTAATTTATTTTAATATAATTTTTATACATAGATTTTTTAATAATTTTGATCAGTTAATGTTTAAGGGGGAAAATGAGTAAATTTGAAAAAAGGAAGAAGATATGATAAGCACATTTAGGCAATTTAAATATTTGAGATATTTTCTAAGACTCTCTTACTTGGAGGGGAAGAAACAAGAAATTTTAGGATTTAATTTTAAAAAGACTAAAAGCTAAAAAAATGTCAACTATTAGATCACGGGAAAACAAGTGGTTCTCTCTTCATTTTTGGAAGTCACCCTCTCCCTCTTTCTCAACCTTCTACTTCCTCTTATCTTCTCACCATTGGGCTTCTTCCTTCTTCGTCGTAACTAATCGAATGAAATAAGACAGCTCAATATGCTAATATCATATAACCCAGACAGAAATCTAACATTCTTTTTTTTTTGGAAAATAAAATTCTAGCATTCTTCTTTAAAACAAATGTTGAGCATACTAATTTCTAATCTATTTTTCTTGAACTCACCATTTTGTTTTTAGCAAGGGGCAGATGAAAACACCTAAACCTAGCATTATTTTGTCCCATATAAATCATCCTCTTTTCTTCTTCGTCTTCTCTTAAGAAATGTTGGTGAAGTTGATATGTAAAAATCCACCACCTCTCTGTTACACCCATTATCAACCACCTTCACTTCATCCTTTCCCTAAGTGTCTTACCTTTTCTTGTAATTGAAGCCTCTTCTCTAGCCTTTTTGTGAATGTTTCCTGCCGACTTTCACAATCCAGTTTCTTGTCTTTTGTCATTACATGTCAACTTTTTATTTTCTCTCCTTTGATTCATTATCTCACTTATGTGATGATATCTACCTTTAGTAGAGTAAGTTTTCCACATAGTGAATCGAGCCTTAAGACAACTTGAAATGAAGTAAATTGAGCAAATAAAACCATTAATTTTAATTTTATTCAGAATAATTGAAGTGCATTAAATATGCATGTATTTTCCTTAGTACTTTGTTTTGTTTTGTTTTCTATCTAAATTACCTTGACTTATTTTTATGTCTTGTTCTAGTATAGTTGCTTAAGGAATGATGTAGCTAATAAATAGAGAATTTTACAAGTTAAAACATGAAAAAAAAACAATTTTAACTAAAAATGGCCTGAAACACAGCCATGTGCCAACCTATTTTCCTCTTTGAAAATTAGGAGATGAAGACAAGGTTTGATACATAGATTGAAAGGAGGTTATGTAGTAAAGAGAAAAGGTTTTAAAGAGATATACAACTTAATAAGATATAAGCATGTTAGACATCATGTACACAACTGAGGAGATGGACGTATTAGAGTTTATATTCCTCTCTAGAAAAGAAACAAAAAGATATACGATTGTGTCCTATATCCCATAGAAAAAGGTCCTTTTTACTTTCATTTATTATATTCTTTAGTTTCCATTAGGGTTAGGAGTTGCCTATTGAAAGAAGATACAAAAACTCACCTAAGAGTTGTTTTGTAATAGAGAGAGATCAAAAAAATCATTTCGAAGAAATTTTATGAGATCGAGATACTTTGATTCAAATTTTCCTGTTTTTGAGATTTATATGTATTAATCTTCTTATTGATCATATACAAGTGATAACTTAGATCTTAATTACGTCTGCATAGAGATTTATTCGAAAGAACATATGTGTAGATTGACTTATGTAATATATATTAAAGATTAAATGGGGACCTAAATATAGACCTACATGACCCTTCTGGAATTAGGATAACTGTTTGTGAGGTTTCAAACAACTTAGTACATTTTAAGAGTAGTTAACCAAATAGATATATCGGTTAATTAATTTAAGGTAGGGATGGCAACGGGGCGGGTATGTCATCCCCCGTACCCGCCCCATGAACCCACCCCCAACCCCATACCCGCCCCTATCCCCGTCGGGGATTTTTTTGGCACCCCTATCGGGTACCCGTTTACCCGCCTTTTTTTTTTGTTTAAAGATAAGATTAAAATTAACCCAAATTACCTGCACAAAAATTAACCCAAATTACTTTCACAAGTATCCAATCAAATTATCATCCGAAAGGTATTGGTAATACTTTATCTAATGAAGGAAATTAAAAAATAATTAAATCCCACGTCATGAGCCTCTAGAGCTTCCTATTTCCAGAAGATCAAAAAAAGCAACAGAAAGTAGATTTCAGTGACTAATTTTGGGTGTTCAAAATTTTGAAGCTCTTGCAAATTCCAGAAACAGAACAAAAAAAAAGAAAGACAACCAGATTCATTTTTTTCACGGGTCAAAGAACCATCCAAAAGAAAAAAAATAAACACACATAGAAATAAAGAAAGAGAAACTGCTTGGCGCAAAACTCTATCCACTATGAACAAGGAAGAAGATATTTTGACTATTTTAAAAAAAATCTAACAAAAAAGCACAAGTAATCAAAGGAAAACTCAAACGATCGAAGGAATTGAGATTACAAATGCAACAAACAAACCGTTGTATCTCCAAAAACTTTTGAGGGAAAAAAAACCCAACTACCATATTCCATTTTGCCAGTTCCACCATTTTCTCCGTAACCAAAAGAATCCCAGAAAGAGGAAAGGGATCAAAGTTGTCACCTGCTGGACACATGTAGGAGGGAAGTAAATATCCATCGCCAGAACTCCCACATTCTTTGCCATTTCCTATGTGTTTCTTGGCCTCGTCAAAATTCACAAGACAATGTAAAAACCCTCTTCGCAACCTACAACAACTATCTGCTCTGCTGGTGCGTCGGAGAAGAGGAAAAGAGGGTGGCCGTTGCTGGGAGAAGAGAATGGCTGACGGTGCGTCGGCGATGGCTGCGATGGCGGCGGACGATGCGTTTGCTCTACTGGTGCGTCGGCGATGGCGTCGATGGGGAATGGATTGACTATCGAGGAAGAATTGAATTAAGGATTTGGGTGAGTTTGTATGTATATATATATAATGGTAAAATTGTAATTACTATATAACGGGTAAACGGGTATGGGGGTGGTATCCCCATACCCGCCCCGATACCCGACAGGTATTTTTGTTAACCCCCCATACCCGCCCCACGGGTAAAAATTTGCTCCCCAGACCCGCCCCCGTTCGGGTAATTTTATCAGGTACTCATCAGATTCGGGTACAATTGTCATCCCTAATTTAAGGATATGTGATTGCAAATCGATAAATGACAGATTATTACACTAGGAAACCTTTCCAATCTAAAACATAGAACTCTTATTATTGAATTGGGGGTTCAAGATGAAATTAAGGGGAGCTTTAGTCTAATGATGTTCTTGTTAGGTTAATAATGAAATGAAGAGCATTCTTGAACTCTTAAACATACTCTGAGTTTAAGAGACAACATATTCAATGAAATGAAAAGCCTCAAAGGGAATGGTAGGAGTATGTGATTTGTTTTGATACTTGGCATCCATAAAACCCTCTCTATAAAATTCCAAGTGCTTCATACTATGAGTTTAAGAGACAACATATTCAATGAAATGAAAATCCTCAAAGGGAATGGTAGGAGTATGTGATTTGTTTTGATACTTGGCATCCATAAAACCCTCTCTATAAAATTCCAAGTTTTGAAGCACTTATACCTAATCTACCTTAATCTAATAAAACAATTGTTATAACTCATAATAATACCTTGAACTAACCCACCGATAACTCCAAAGGGTGGTTTATATGTTATCAAGGATAAACTCCTAAGATATGACACCAATCCAGATGAGGAGGATATGTTATCCGGTTAAAACTTAAGATATAATTCAAGACTTTCATAAATAAATCATGTGCAGATCTATTCACTGTCAATCTTTAAACTAATCCTTAAAAAACTTTATTATGTTTTCTTTCATATTGGACTGTAAATCAAACAAAAGGTTTAAGAGCAAAGAAACTTTCAACTTTGGTTCCACCTTTTTGTCCATCTTGTATCCTCTGCAACTAAGAAAATGAATCATATACTTACATGTTCTTCAAATGCTACCAATCCTCATATATTTAAAATAAATTTCAAATTCTTTGCAATTTGACCTATGATGCAATTAAATGGAAGGACATTGTTGATTGGACTAGTAAGGTTTATTTCTACAATAAGGGAGATTATATGCTTTTTAAGTTAACATTCACTTGAATAATCTATGCCATTTAAAGAGAAACAAATTACATAAATTTTAAAAAATGACCAGAAGAACATAGAAGCAATAACTTATAAAGTTTTTAATTGGATCAAGAAAATATGTGTGTCTAAAGAGACTAATGCCTAGATAAGCACAAATTTACCTATTAATTAGAATCTTATGTAACAACTAGAGTAACCAGGTTTTCATAATCCTAATATATAACCTTGTTTTGTCTAGGTTGTTGTTTGGAGACTCTATCTCCTTGTTTTCCTTGTCTATGATTTAAAACTTTGTGTTCACCTTTTAAGGTGTTCTCTTTAATACAATTTATTTAATTAAAAAATTCCTTTCCATTTCAAGATAGCTTCTTGTTCACTTCAATTAAAATCCATGCACAAATTCTAGTTAGTTTACAGATAATGGGTTATAATTAAATCATTTCATAAATAAGTTTTATTGTTTAAGGTTATAATAGTTTTTTACTTGGGTAATAGAAAAAAGAGGAATTTAAAGAATTGTCTTTTTTGTTTTTTTCCTAATGTAATTTTTTTTAATTGTGAAAAACAGTCTAAATAAAAATCAACACGTCTATACACATCTTTTTCTTAGGTGTGCCACTGATTTCTCTACTAAAAAATATTTGACAAAAATCTTTAATTAATTCGAAACATTGCTTAGTATTAATGATGTAATCATTATGCATTATGATACAAGCATTCAAATTAATGCAACTTTTCAATACTACAACTCAATTATATTAATGCAACTATTTAATTATAGAAATGTAAGTATATTATACATTCCTTTAATGAAGAAAGAGAAATAGAGAAAAGGTGGGGATCCTTAAACATTTCACTCTCATTTTTAAAGGAGACTCATGACCATTACCCTTTTGATAAAGCTAGGGTGCAAGTTTTTAGAATTTTACTTGAAGATTATAAAGTTTGGTCCCATTTTCAATTTATCATCCGAGTTTGTGAGCCTTTAGTAAAAGTAATTTGTCTGACTGATAGTGATGAGAAGGCAAAAATAAATTATTTTTATGATACCATAGAAAGGACAAAGGAAGCAATCACGGCCAATATAAAAAATAAGTTTTCTTTGTATATACCTTATCCTATAGTCATTAATGAAAGATAAGAAAGAAAACTTTACTCTTACTTGTTTGCAATTAGGGCATTTTTGAATCTTAGTATCTATTTAAGACTAAGTTTTACAAAGAAAGCTAAAGTTAATAGGGAAATGTTATTAACTAATATAATAATTGTTGCCAATGAGATGATGTAAGATCTCCTAAGCTCACAAATCGAAGTTTATAAGGATGCTTTTGGAGATTTTGGGATGCCCATTGTTATTCATAAAAAAGACGAACTTAATTTGGGTATATATATTTTCACTTTTGTTACTTATTGGAAATTAATCATTACTTTATTTAGTTTATAAGGTTACTTTTGTTGTCTTACAATTGCTTGGTGGGACCAATTCAAAAGCGGTGTTATTGAATTGCAAAGGTTTGCAATTTAAATCCCAAGTTAATGTGTGAGTACAACAGGGTGTGAATAAAATTGGAGCACATTTGAATCCATTTATTCCAAGAAAATGGATGGATTGGAACACAAAAGATTAAACAACTTGGGCTTTGTTTAATACAATTTAAAGCTTTGAGAAAATCATTATTAAGTTAAATATAATTTCTTATAAATTTTGAATAATTAAAATTAATTTATTACTAGGAGTCTTAGTAGAATAAGTAGTTTTATAAATCCAATTTGTCTTGATCATATCGATCTTTTAGTGAATTGGATTTTTGAAGAACTAAGTTTGATAGATGAGACTGATTTGGATTATAGTGTTGGATAAGAAAATATTGATATATCATTTGGTGTCATAAATTTGAATGATGATGATGATGAGACTCCTCTCAATAATGAGTATTCTGTACTAAATGAGAATTATAGTCAAAGTGGATATTCGATTGAATAAAGTTCTAGATCTTTTATTTCTTCTCTTCTTTTAATTTTACTTGTATTTGATGTATATATTAAATTCTTTATATATAATATAAATGTAAAACTTTTAACTAAAAATGTTTTTATTTAGGTTTTGCTTATACTTGATAGTGTTCCCTAGTGTGAACTCTTGTTGTAATAGTCATAAAACTTTATTATTCTTACTATATAATTTTTTGACGTAATTATTCTGGTATTGTTTAGTAACCAATAATAAATGAATCGGAATAAAAAAAGAGAATAAGAATGGAAAGCAGGAATACAAATAGCAATAAAATTACTGATTATACGTGTTTGATAAGAGATTAAACAAAGTTAATAGTTATACTAGTATTTGGTATCAAATATTAGGAATGACAACAAAATTTTTGTAACTTATATTTAGTTATTACATGATTTGTTTTGTAAATAACTAGTTAAAATATTTTTTATTTTATAAATAAATTAATCAGAAAATTTTCAATGGTACATAAAATTATTATTATTTAAATAATTTTTATAATAAAAATAAAAGTATCAATAAAATAAAATAAAATAATTATTAAAAATTTAATATAAAAGATCCTAATATATAATTTTGATGATAATATTCTTATAAGAATCAATATTATGAGAATATCTGATAATATTTTGACAATAACTCAATAATATTCTAATAATATCTCTTTTATCTTATTTTTCATAAGAGTCCAACTTTTACCTACACATAATAAATGTCAAGGATTGTTTAGAATTAGGTCCAATTTTGTCATTCTTATTCTCAACTCTTTATTATTCATTAACAAACAAAACCTTTAAGTATTTTGCATTACCCTATATATATATATATGATTAAACGATAATTTTTATATTAGTTATAATTATTGTTTATATACAAAATATGTTAAAAGTAATATTAATAAAAAAAACAGATAGTTGATATTTCAAATTTATATTATTATAATAGTTGATATAAAATTAAAAATTACATAGCAAAATATATTGAAAGATTATTTTGTAATTTTAAATTTTTACATACTATTTTACAAAATTTAAAAAATTTATAATAATGCTTAATGTTGATGAATGATAGTGCCAATACCCTATTGTACTAGAACGAAAATCTGATACCAGGATCATCACGGTGTTAATACCATTGACTGTCGCTCCTAAAATCTGCAAGTAGTGAAGATAGGCCATATTCCATGAAAATGTGCACTTGAAAAAAGTGAAAGACAGAAAGTAATTACCCATGTTGTGTACAGTTAATTGTAATTAAATAACATAATCTTTCCTACTGGTTTTCCACTTTGGGTGATCTGAAACGAGCCGAGACGACAACAAGACAGAAGAAGAGAAGCAGGATTGGATTCCAAGACAGATATAACAGGGATCCCTCAAAAATCTCATCTTTTCTTGAATTCTTTGTTCTTTACTGATCTGAACCTGAAAGATGCAATCCTTATCCAACCCCAGTAAATCCCTTCTTTGATTTCGTTGCTCTTTCTCTATATAGATATATAGATTAGATTGTTATCATAAGATCAGTTGTTATTGTTGTTGTTAGTATTATATCAATGGCTACAACTGGTAATCCAAATCAGAATCAACCAGGTGGTGGTGGTCTTGATGTGAATAAGCTGTTCAAGCCATCTTCAGGGCCTATGAACATGATGATGATGCAACAACAGCAATTTCAAAGCCCAAATCTTTCTTCTCCCAATAGCAATAGCAGCAATCACTCAGGTGGCAATCTCACAACCTCTCCATCTTTCCCTCTTCCTTCCTCATCTCCTCCTCCTCCTCCTTATCTCACTCCATCTTCCTCATACCCTCCTCCCTCTGGCCCATACCACAACCCTTATCACTCAAACTACCTCTCACCTTATGCACCTCCACCACCACCTACTCAACTCCATCACAATCACCATCACTACCTCAATAACATTTACCCTCCACACCAACAGCAGCAGCTCAACAGACCACAACCCATCTCTTCCTATCCTCCTCCACCTTCCCCATCCTCTGTTGCTACTCCTCTTCCAAATTCTAGCGGTGGTTCTGTTTTGATGGACATGTTGAACAATCAAAACCAGCAAAAGCCACCTCCTTCCTCTGCTGACACCATCACTCCAGTTGCTTCCACCACCAACTTCCATGTTCCTTCTGCTCCACCTGTCAGTTTGGAACCTCCTAGTCAGCAGCAGCCTTCCAGTCCTGCCCCCATTAGAATGCTCAGCAGTAAGCTTCCTAGAGGGCGTCATTTGACTGGGGACAGCGTAGTGTATGATATTGATGTGAGGTTGCGAGGAGAGTTTCAACCTCAACTCGAAGTCACTCCTATTACTAAGTATGTGTCTGATCCTGGACTTCTACTTGGTCGCCAAATTGCTGTTAATAGGAATTACATCTGTTACGGGCTGAAACCTGGTTCTATTCGTATCCTCAATGTCAATACAGCTTTGAGATCTTTGCTTCGCGGCCACAACCAGGTTGGTCCTTACTCAGACAGGGCCATTACCGTCATGTAATTGCTGTGGATTTATGTATTTAACATAAAAACACCACTCCATTTAGCCGTGTGTTCAACATTACTAAGATATAGCTCATTATTGATTGGATTAGCGTGTACAATTTTTGAAGCTTTCTAATGATCTAGTACACATTATAGACGTCAAACAAGTTTTGCCCGAATAACGTCACCTTCTTGTACTTTAACCTATTGATCAACAAATATGTAAGATGATTAATCAGAGTTTCAGATGTAGGACAATTAATGCCTCGTAGATTAGAGACTAACTTAGACTTCCTATTATGAATTGCCAATAAGCATATTGGTTTAGATGTTATAACTGACGCCTTGACCTTTTAATTGTCTTTATTTTTTTCCTTAAGTGATGAACTGGCCAAAAGTTGTAATCTTTCATCCTTTAATTTACTTGTTACCTCTTTTGTTCTTTTGTTTAATACCTGTAATTGACTGACAATCTGTTTTTCCTGTAACCAAATTTCCTTTCAATAACTGGCTCAAGTTTGTGTTCCTGTCTCCTTTAATATTCTCAGATGCCTATAGACTGAAAATTTACGTGCACTTTTTTTCTTTTGTAGAAAGTAACTGATATGGCTTTTTTTGCCGAGGATGTTCATCTTCTGGCAAGGTAACTTTTGACATCGTGATTTTGTTTGTTTATGTTTCCATAACTGAAATATGCTTCTATTTGGGCAGCATATGTGTTAATGGACGGATTTTTGTTCGAAAAATTGATGAAGGCGAAGATGAGGAAGAAAAGCCCCAAATTTTTGATAAGATTGTTTTTGCCCTTCATATAAAGGCAGAGGAAGAACCAGTCCATCCTAGATTATGTTGGCATCCTCACAAACAAGTAATCCTGGATTTTGACGTTCATGCCATCTAGCACTTTTTTTAAGTCACTCTGTTTTTCTACGTCGTGGTTGTTAATTGTATGGAATATTTGCAACAAACTAATCCTTTTCAGGAAATTTTGATGATTGCCATTGGATACCATATACTAAGAATTGACATCACTAAGGTTGGAAAAGGCGTAGTATTTTCAGTGGAAGAGCCTCTTAATTGCTCAATAAATAAGTTGATAAATGGGGTTCAGCTTGTTGGTAAACATGATGGCCAAGTTACTGAATTATCAATGTGTCAATGGATGACCACCCGACTAGCTTCAGCTTCAGCAGATGGCACAGTTTGTTTTCTTGCCCTTTTCCTCACCGTTTTGCTCTTTTAATATTAAATGGGGATATCAACTACCAATTACGTTGCATATTTTTTGGCATCGGTTATATATGTCATACAATGTGCATAAAAACACTTTTCAACAGTAAACATTACCACTTCTAACAGGTCAAAATTTTGATAGTTTTTCATGGCTATTGATTGTAATTGGAAAATAAGTATATTATTCTCCACTGATTTTATGCTGTTACTAATCAACAACTCTTTTTCTGCAGGTCAAAATTTGGGAAGACCGTAAGGCTGTTCCACTCTCAATATTGAGACCACATGACGGTCATCCTGTGAACTCTGTAGCGTTCTTCACTGCCCCTCATCGGCCTGATCATATCATTCTTGTAACTGGGGTAAGCTGTTTTGTTTTCCTTAGACCTGATCCAGCATCATGCTAAATAACATTGTTTGCTGTAGAATAGTAAACTATGCAAATTGTCTTCTTTTTCTTCTGACAATATGGTCATATGATGAGAAAACATGTCGATTAGTCAACAGTCAAATTAGCTTTAGGTGGCACTCTGACTAAAGTATTGTTAATTTGGGCTTCTTGATAGGGTCCATTAAATCGGGAAGTGAAGATATGGGCTTCTACAAGTGAGGAGGGGTGGTTGTTGCCCAGTGATTCTGAATCTTGGCAGAACACTCAGACATTGACCTTGAAGAGTTCTGCTGAATCTAGAGTTCAGGATGCATTCTTTAATCAAGTTGTAGCACTTCCCCGAGCAGGCTTACTTTTACTGGCAAATGCCAAGAAGAATGCCATATATGCTGTGCACATAGAATATGGTCCTTACCCAGCTGCAACTCGTATGGATTACATAGCTGAGTTTACAGTAAAAATGTGCATTTTGAGTCTTACAGGAACTAGCGATACTTTACCAAATGAAGAACATATTGTTCAGGTATACTGTGTCCAAACACAGGCCATTCAGCAGTATGCATTGGAATTGTCACAGTGCCTTCCAACATCAGCAGAGGCTGTTGAATTGAAGAAAACAGAATCCAATGATCCTTGTTGTGATGCTTCTGAAAGTTCTGCCTTAAGAGAATCTTCTCACAGAAGTAATTCATCTCAAATGCCCATAGGTAATGTGATGCCAGTGCTACTGGTAACTTGAGGCAGCTTTTGAAGTACTGCACTAGTGAGCTAGCTTCTTCTGATATTAATGGCTTATTCTGTTAAATCTGCTGCAGACATGAAATCCAGTGCTACAACCTTGCATACCAATGTTGATTCTATCAACGATGTGCCACCACCACTTCCTTTAAGTCCAAGGTTATCCAGGAAACTGTCAGGTCTCCCAAGTCCTAAGAGAACTGACCTCACTGCACAATTAAGTGACCCCAGTGGTGATCAGCTTGTGTTTGATTATTTGGTTGACCATGGATTGGATGCTATCAGGGCGAATTTAACTGCTACCTCATCCTCAGCTGACAATTTGAGGAATGACACGCAAGATATTGTGAGGGCAGACATCACAAAAGTTCCTGAATCTCCTTCAATATTTAAACACCCAACCCATCTTGTAACACCTTCTGAGTTTCTCCCTCAAGCTACATCTGATAGTTCTCAAATTTCTCAAGGGATAAATGTTGGAGAGGTGAATTCGCTGGATGCGGTTATCAACAATGACAATAAAAGTGTTGCGGTAGAGGGTAACGTTGTTGGAGAGACTGGAAAAAACAAATACAATGACGTTGACTTGCCTAGAGAAATTGAAATCTCTGTTGCAGAGAAAAAGGAGAAGTCTTTCTATTCTCAGGCCTCAAATCTTAGCACTGAGATGGCCAGAGAATACAGTGTGGAAGTTTATGCTGTTGGGGGAATTCAGCAGACTAATGAATGTAACGTTAATGAGGTCCCAGATAGAGCTAACAATTGTGAAGTTCAATATATCTCAAAAGATGTGACTGGCAAGCTTGGTGATTTAGAAACTGTGATGGTGGAGCAAACATCCCCAGCCCCTACTATGAAGGGAAGAAAACAAAAGGGGAAAAATTCCCAATTATCTGGTCCAACTTCTCCTTCTACAAGTCTTTTCAATTCCACTGATTCATCCAATGAACCAGGTTGTTGTTCAGGTGCCTTGTCTATTGATGCTGCTTTACCTCAGTTGTCAGCCATGCAAGATACACTTGATCAGGTAACTGATCAGTTGGAAGTACTCTAAACATGCATGGGTAAAGTTTACATACATACATACGTACATAGGTACATGCATGCATGCATATAGATGATCATTATGTGTAATCTGGTATATATAGATACTTATTGTTTTATTTACATGGACCCAGCTGGCCAGTAACTACGACAATGCCCACCTTTTCTAATACCAAGACTTGAATTTTTTTGATTTGACACAATGGACTTACCTTTGTTATGTCTACATTCATTTCTTAACCTGGAGGCTTCCCAATGATGTTTTCTTTTTCTTGATAGTTAACGTCTATACAGAAAGAAATGCTAAAGCAGATGCATAGTATGATATCAGCCCCAGTTTCCAAAGAAAGCAAAAGATTGGAGGCCTCCTTGGGCCGAAATATTGAGAAAGCTGTTAAGGATAACATTGATGCTTTATGGGCTCGTTTCCAAGAAGAAAATGTGAAACATCAGAAGTTGGAGCTAGAGCGTATACAACAGTTGACCAATTTAGTCACAAACTTTACAAATAAGGATTTGGCCAATGCTGCTGAAAAGAATCTGAAGAAGGAGATGGCTTCGGTTGGACCTGCTGTAGTTCGTGGAATTGTTCCCACTCTGGAGAAAAGCATATCTTTAGCTATCACAGAGTCATTCCAGGTTAAATGCTAAAGCTTGTCATAGACTATTTTTTTTGGTTTTAATTAGCCTATTAATGTTCCTTAATGATTTCATGGCAGCCATTTGGCAATCCCATCTTGTAGCCTCAATAACAGTTTGCACTGGACAGTTTATTGTTATTTGATGGCTTCTTTTCATTGGATGGCTATATGATTTCCCGTAATCATTATGTTACCATGGGCCATTGGGTCACAGTTTAGTTCAGAGATTGTTTCCCTTTTCTTAAACCCAAAAGTGATTTTATTTAGGTGCATTGCTGTGTTTTTTTCTAGAAGGGTGTAGGAGAGAAGGCATTGAATCAATTAGAAAAATCTGTTAGTTCAAAGCTTGAAGCTACAGTTGCTAGACAGATACAGTTACAATTTCAGACCTCGGGCAAACAAGCACTTCAGGTAAATTTAATACAAATTACTACAATATCTCTTATGCATGCTGAGGTGCCATAGAAAGCAATAGAAAGGAGCAATATCTTTTAAACAGTGTCTTTTACCAGCATGATATTTTATGTTCTGTTATTGCTTTAAGTCCTAGAACTGATTATGAAGAAAAAGCTAAAATGTCAGTGTTTCATTTGTGAATTGGTTGATGTGTCCTTAAAAATGGCCTCGGTAGATCAAATGTGATATTTAGGATTCACTGGTCATACTATTTGAACCTTAAAAAAGGAAATAGTAGATACTACCTATTTATCATGTTCAAGGTTAAAATGGCATAATAAATCAGTCTGAACTGCATATCTTGGTATGTTCAGTCTCTTTTTAAAAGAGTCCTTTGTCATTTTGATAATGACCAGGGAACCCCTTACAGTTGCTCATGTGTTGCCTTTAAGTTAAGTTTAAATCTCAATTGTCAAAATCCAAAAGATTTAATTATTATGTTAAAATAAAAAGAAGTAACTAAACTGTCCATCTTTATGTTTGAGATTTTAAAGAAAATTGGCCTATTAGTTTTCTCTTGAGTAAAAAGAATGGGGACATCCATCTTGATACACACCTTGTAAATTGTTTGTTTCTGTTTATTTTTCTTGCTGTTCAAGAACAAAATTTGTTCAATGCCAATTAGAAAATCATGTAATCTGTTCTTGCAGGATGCATTAAAGGCTATCATGGAAGCCTCAATTATTCCTTCTTTTGAGATGTCATGCAAAGCTATGTTTGATCAAGTTGACGCTGCATTTCAGAAAGGGCTTATCCAAATTATAAATGCTTCTCAACAACAGTTTGATTCTTCATACTCTCCCTTAACCACGGCTCTAAGGGTGTGTGGCTTTTTATAATATATCTTCGTCAGTGCTTTTTTTTTTCACCATGAATTTTATTAATAAGTCCACATAAATTTGGAAATTAATGCATTTCCTATTTTTTCTTATGTGTGATTTTGGCTCAAGTTATTAAATCAAATTCATGGAAAAGGTTTCTTTTCATTCTATCTTTTCTGCTTATCCTTGGTTGTTTAGTTGGTTAACTGGTTGATTTTATAAGAAATCACCCCATTTTAGTTTGATAGAAGTGACGCTAATTGATATGGGTATCGAATGTCTGCTCACTTGGTTACTTTTGTTTCACTAACTTGGCCGTGTAGAGCTCTTTCATTTATTTTTGAACATGTGATCATATTCTCTAGCATGCTCTGAATCAGATGATGAAAGTTAGATGTATGGTTTATAAGAGGACAACAAAGACAAGGAAATTTCTCATAAATGTCTCCAAGATGTGACTTAAATCATGTTGCTTCATTGAGCTCTTAAATCTAGCTCCTATGTGCTTCATTTTGTTCATCCCATTTGTTTCCTTTTCTTGTGTGTATTGTTTGTTCCGTATCATTTAACGATTCTTTATATTTAAGATGGCCAACTGTATTGACACTTTGACATGACATCAGTAACTCCATGCTCCTTATATTTTATATCTGGATAAAGCAATCAGATGGAATTCTTCGTTTTTGTAGAAAAAGAAAAGAAAATAAATGTAAAGACTAGAACATGTCATATAAAGGCTATACAGTGGTCTCTCTTAGCATTACATTTTTTAGATTATGATATACTGCTTTTGGGTAATTATACTAGTGTAACTTGAAAACCTTTGACTATAACAGGATGCAATCAATTCAGCATCATCAATTACACAAACCTTAAGTGGGGAATTGACTGATGGCCAACGCAAGCTAATAGCTTTTGCAGCTGCAAATGCAAACTCAACAGTTAGCGATCCATCAGTAGCTGGAATCAATGGTCCAATTGCTGGTTTACATGAGACGGTACTGGTTCTCTTTTCTGCAATGTGTTGAGAAACTTAATTGCAAGGGGAGCAAGGCTTATCATTCTCCATTGATCAATCAATCGTACTTGTAACTAACTTGAGTGCCTACATTAACAGGCTGAAGGACCTTTCAATCCTATGGAAGAATTATCCAGATTGGTTGGTGAGCATAAGTACGAGGAAGCATTCACTATAGCTTTGAATAGAAGTGATTTGTCGATTGTTTCCTGGTTATGTTCTCAGGTATGGTTTGCCTCTTGCAATTATGTGTTAGTGGGAACCTTATGAGGAAGAGATTTATGTTCTTAGGGG
Source organism: Erythroxylum tenue (assembly GCA_027568955.1). Lineage (NCBI taxonomy): Eukaryota > Viridiplantae > Streptophyta > Magnoliopsida > Malpighiales > Erythroxylaceae > Erythroxylum > Erythroxylum tenue. The sequence goes on along the minus strand of JAOSBM010000204.1, from coordinate 4,519,196 downwards.
CTGATAAATAGTTTCAGAGACATTTTGCCCAAATTAATATGATTTTTATAATTCAAAATTCAAATTCAAAATCAAATTAACATGATTTTTTAATATATTCAAATTCAATATTATATATAGATCATATAACAATATTATGCAGGAATTCTCTTTTGAATAAATTAACGAACCTATATTACTAATCCACTGCATATCTTGGTATTCTTCATCCACTCATTCTATTCTTTCTCAATTGTCCGTTGTTGAGACCCGATATAATCAACATATTCAACAGCATAATAGGAAGATAATCAACAGTATAATAGGAAGAGAGGGGGTAGGCAGATCAGTAATTTGGAGAGTATGTAGGGGTGTGAGGTGAGATACGATGCTGAGTTGGTTAGTTAGTTAGAAAGTGGGAATAAAAGGGGTAGTGTGGGAGATGAGAGGATATCGGAGAATTGGTTATTGTGAGGATTTGGTATTGGGGAGGTCGGCTAACCCTCGAAGCTTAGCCTATTGCTATATTGAATACACTGAGTTTCTTTGCTTATTCTACTCTTCTCTGTTTTTCCTATTTGTTTTCTTGTTTGAGTGTCTGGTATTGTGGTTGATTGCTGGAATAGAACTGGTTAGGATTTTGGTTCCTAACATCCGTTAACCTTAGAGTAATCCATATAAATAAATGATAGTAAAACTCCATAAGGCTATAGGGCTGACTTTTGAACCCGCTTCAACTTAGGATGATTAATCAACAAATCGTGATAGCTATACGGGTCATAAACCCATATTGACTTCCTCTAGGAGAAATTGGAGGAAGGAACATAACATGGGCCACAAACCCATGTTAACATATTCCAGGAGAAAGACTAAGGCAGGGAATGATGAGTCAGCTAACGGTTAGACAATAAATTTGTTAGATTCAGTTAGAGGAGAAAGAAGCTAATAGCTATTGAGTGGAGGGGAGAGTATGTAAGGGAATGGGGTACTACAGAAGGGGTATCTTTTCTCTTTGTAATGTCTCAGCTGAAAGCTTGAGGGGCCATTGTTGGCTGGTAGCACTGGTTCTTGTAGTTTCCTACGATGCTATTGCTAAATATTAATAAAAATCCTATACTATCATCCATTTGCTTATCATTGGTGCTTTCTGTTAGGAACCAGCCCTTAGAATAACAGAGTATTACTAAATTATTGCAGTATAGCTATGGTGTATACACCACTATCGTAGAGAAATATAGTATTTCTCCCTACCAGAGCAGAATTGCTCCTCTCTCCCTTACCAGAGCAGATTTGCTCCTCAGAAGGTTGAATCCTTCTGTCACTCTTCTTCTCACAAGTTTCTGCCTACCCTCTCCCTTATCTGCCTACCCCTTTATAAACCCCCCCTTAGGTACATTCAGTTATGCCACATCAGCTGTAACTAACTCCTTCCTCTAGAATAGTCCTCTCTCTCTCTCTCCCGAAGATCCTAACATTTTTATTGAGAGAGTCCCAGTGTACGCAAACGAGAATGGCGTCACAGAAGTGGGAAGCAATGGATGCTCGTATGATAGTGTTAGGACCCAAAATCCTAACAGGCACTATTCCAGCAAACCACAAAAATAAACACCAAAACCTCAAGCACTGAAGC
>JAOSBM010000204.1:4487039-4507318 GCA_027568955.1 Erythroxylum tenue | reverse complement strand
GATAGTGAATATGATTGTGGAATTGCATTAAAGGTGAAATTGTATTGCATATCATTGTGAAGTGTAATACTGAAATTTGAATTATGGCATAATGGGAATGAATATTGTATTGTGTGATTGGGTGAACCATCGAGGATGGTCACTCACTGAGTTCGCAAAACTCATCAAAATTTGCATATATTTTTCAGGACTCAGAAGAATACCCCGTTATGCAACGGGAGTAGACTTGCTGCTCGCAGGGAACAGTTAGAGGTCGGGATCAGTTCGTGTCTGCATTAGGATTTTTGTATAAATTGTATTCCGAAATTCTTGTACAAAGTGTTTTTGAATGGTACAATTAGTAATAAATGACTTCAATGGATGTCTAATTGTGAATATCTCTTTTGGTATTAATTGGCAATGTAGTGAGTGCTTGTGTATTAAAAAGGGCTTTTATAGTCCAAAGTGAATTGGTTTATAAACGAAAAGGAGTTATAATGCAATTGGGCCCAAATTGACAATGGACTTCTGTTCATGTTTTTTAAAAAAATATATACTGGCTATCAATGGATTGGTTTGAGTGCTTTAGTATGTCACCCTCGCGGGTCACGGACTCGGATATCACTGTCGATATCGGGTTCGGGTCTTGCGGGAGTGGGATGCTACATCTATGATTATGAAATATATGGTTATGAAATCTTTTTTGAAATTGTGATGATAAAGTGATATGCTATGATAATGTAATTGATTGGGTTATACATGTTCTGAAAGAATGTATATGAAATGTGTGACATTCATTATGTCTTACTGAGATGGAACATGTTTGTGAAAATGGTTGGTTGTGTGATATTTGTGTATTTGACTTCAGTGAGATCGTCAATGATGGTTCACTTATTGAGTTCGCAAAACTTATCAAAAATTACAACGTGACTTTTCAGGTACGAGACATGAGACCTAGTTCCTAAGATTTTCTAGAAGAACATTTTAGATTAAGATATGACTCAAAGGTCTGTCAGTTGACATCGAAGGAGTTATAGATTGTATTTTGTAGTTTCTTTGACATATAGAACTTTTGTATAAAGGATTGTAAACTTTCTCATGTATGGTAATGTAAATATTTATTTCAATGACTACAATGTAAACTTTTGTCAATGAATGAAATGAAGTTTTGAGGTTTTAAGTATTCTATATTCTTTATGATGTCATTTAAGAGATTACGTTTGCTCTAACATACCATTGTCATAGGATATGTACTTGAATGTCCTCTGGATGTTCGGGTATGACTTCCACTTGTTTATGTGATTCTAACATACCATTGTCATAGAAAACATTGTGGTATAAAATTATTTAAGAAGGTGCATTTGAAATAAGAGTGCTTTGGCAAATTCAAGGAGATGTCAAACTTTCCTTTCAACTACATCATTTTATGATGTTGTACTAACACATATGATTGAAAAAGAATGTCATTCTAAATTATATAGGTTTGGAATGATGAAAAAATATTCTTTGCATTATCACTTATCATAATATGCATAAAGATATTAAATAGTGCTTATATTTCAGTATAAAAGCCAGTAAAATAGGGAAATAATTTTAACTTTTTATTAAATAAAGCAAAGTCACACGAGGGAAATCATAAAAAGTAACAAATATCAAAATCCAAATCCAAATTTAGACATAATAAGACTTAGACCCCAAATATCAATCGGAATGTACTAACTTAAAAGGAAAACTAGCTTGTTTAGTAACTTGAGGGATTGAAGATAGATGATGATATTTGGTTAACTGACAAGACTCATAATCTAAGCTTCAAAAAGATTTGAAGACACTTGAACAAGCAACGTGGCTTGGCATTTGAGTATCTAGAATGTAAAACCATCTCTATTAAGGTCTTACATCAATAAGTTTCTTTGTTATACGATCCTAAAATGATAATGTTTAAGAAGAAAAAGATACAACAATTTAAAGTACAAGTGAGTTTATTCATATATATTAAATTAAAGGAAAGATTAGTAGGTTTAAGACAAAGGATAGAAAAAGTAATGGAGTGAGATTAATATTACCATAACCTACAATAAAGGAAGTAAATCCATCAACTAAAGTAGAAGGAGATGAATATTTTTGGGAGAAAAAAGTAGAATTACCTATCATATGAATTGGTTTCTAAAAAGTAGAGAAAGGACTAGAATTGCCTATTATATCATTTGGTTTCTAAAAATTAGAGAAAAGACTAGAATCACCTACCATATGATTTGAGAAACCAAAATTAATGATCCATTGACAGGAAGAGGAAATAGGACATATAGGTGTGTTATCTAAGTTAGAGTAACAATGATATGGTGAGATAAACTCTTTAATGCTTCTTAGTACTTAGTGAATTTGGAAAATTTATCTGGAAAAATTTAATTATCTTCTTGACAGATAAGGAATGTGAAGTAATAGGAGGAGCTATGTAAGTTGAATTAGAATTTTGAGATTTGTTTTGTAGTTTTTCAGAGACGGAGCCAGACTCAACTCTAAGGGGGGGGCCGGGGCCAACATCTAAATATAAAATTTTTTTTAAAGGGGGGCCACTTATATTTTTAATTTTAAAAATTGTAATTATATAAGTAATTTTAAAAAAAAAATTGAAAGGGGGGGTCATGGCCCCCCTCCCCTTCAACGTAGCTCCGTCTCTGTAGCTTTTGGCATATATGTTTAGTATGTCCTAACTCATGACAATATTGACAAATAATACTTCTTGCATCTTAATTACTTCATATAAGATGATTTTTAGGGAGCCATAGATTCATGTATCATTTGCACAACAAGGTAGCGGAAGTGTTGGAATCTAAATTCCAACCCTATGACATCCCTAAAAATCCATAATCTTAGATGCATGCATACACAGATTATAAGAACATAAAATTTTAGCACATGTACCTTTGATAATAATCCTCCTTTCTTTAATCTTCTCCTTGTTTGGGTTGTAGCAAACATCAAACACCTTCTTTGATCATTCAAGAACATGTAAAAAATGAAGAAAAAACAGTGTGTAAGGGTGGTTAGAGCATCAAACTAGATGAGTTCAAGTAGATGTTCAAATGGAGAGATAGATCAAGATTATATTGCATGCAATTAAATTCATGCAACAATTGCATGAACAAGACTCAAGGCCACTTCTCTCTAACTCCAAAACACTTCTGGATCCCTTATCCTCTCACTTGAGTGTTTTTTTAAACTTGTTAGTTCATGTGTACATAAGTGAAGAATTCACTTATACATCATCTGTCGTGCCTTTGGTCACAATCGTGACCTATATCGTGACCTACTTCTATGAAAGTCATGCACACTTTGTTTTTCATCTGATCTTTTATGCGTGTGACCCTTAAGTTTCTGGTCATTTTTGGCACTTGAATTAAATCTTAATTCAAGCAAACCATGAAGGGTTTCATTATGCCAATTTATCGGAATAAAAGTGGATTAACACACGAACTCTTCGATAGTTAATTATTCGACTTATGAACCTTTCCATAGACAATTACCGTACAATTCATCCCTTCACCATTCTATACCCCACTTGGTTCAGAATATGGGCTATGTATTAACTTTCACTAGACTGACTACGTCACATCCAGTCCAAGTGATGTTAGTTCTTGCCCTGAGATCTCGTTACTTTATGTGTCATTGAAGACTCTCTTCATGACATATAACTGCTCTGGCCAGAGACTCCGGAGTAATGACCCCGATAAGAGGTCGTGGGTATAATCTCCTTCTATCAGGAGTGGTGAATCCTTTATTGGCTACCCAATTACCTTCGAATACCAATAGTTGTACTCAATCATCACCCTATGAGCGACCTCGTCTTGAGGCAACAAAGAATGATGTCAAAGCACAAGATCAATATCCAAGATATCCTTGAGTGCCTCAAATCAAAGGATATTTGCATCATTGCTATAATGAGATTAATCGTTGACATTTGACAGATCATCCATATGATAATCTTATAACGAGTCATCCGATGTACTTACTACTCTTAGTAAGCATCCACATGTTAACTATAAACATCTCATGCTTACAGTTTGTGAGACCCACTGCTTGATCAAATCAAAGAGTATAACATGTGCTAGTCTATCTGGATTAATAATGTCCTGTTTTATTAATCCCATGATTAAGGATAATTTAGATACTAACATAATTGCACATGATAAGAATCTCATTATCATGATCTCATCATGATTTCCTTCATGCAATGTTTTGTATCATGGACTTCATTAATTCGATTTAAGATCGACATCAATTCATAAATAAACGAACATCAAATTAATAAAAAATTGCCTTTCGTTTTATTAATCAAAATAAAGTTTGTACAAAAATGCTAAAAGTGATCGCCTTTAGAGCACTACTCTAACAATGATTTTCTAATATCAAATCCATTATTCCAATTAATAAGAACACTATTCTAAATATTGAGAGTAACAAACGCACTAACATCTGTGTGAAATATTCGAGTAAAAACCTTATGCAAGAAAGAAATCTTAGCATTAGAAAGAATTTGGGATTTAATAATCTCAAACCAAAGCTAAGTTTAGTCAAAATGCTCGTTACTATCATCTGCTTATATTGAGCTTATTAAACTTTAACATCATGACTGAAAGGTAGTAAGACATTTAATTCTTTATAGATATTTTAAAAATTCAAAAAATACGCCTGAAGAGACTAATATTATTATTCAGTATGATAAAAATCCTTACACGATACATTCTAACCCGAGTCCTATTTCAGATTTAAGACCAACTAAATAGGGTTCTGGAAACGAAAGCTTCCACGATACAGAATCAAACGCATTCCTACACTCTCATACATTAATCCTTTGTTTCAGATTCATAAGATTAGACATTTGATCATCAAACCCGTTGTCAATGAACCTAACTTTCAATGCTTGAGTACGTACTCTTCCCAAGTCACTGCGTCCTCCTTTGCATTTCTACATCAATTAAAAGCTTGATGACACAGCAAAGCCCTTCTGTATAAATGTAGAGCAACAATTTTCACCTTGAATTGTAGAGGAGTTTCATACATCTTAAAAAGTAGCTAGCTCCATCTTTCCAAATCATCATCAACCAACCTTGGAAAGTCAAGCCTGAGCAACCGATAACCCAAAGGATGCATGGAATATTGGCGAGGGATAAAAGCTTGTACCTGGTTATTCCCATCATTGAGGTATGTTCCCAAACGCTTAAGCTCCATAATTATGTCAACAACCAAAGTCTTCATTTCTGCCACATGTTTCTCCAAAGCTGAATCTGATTGTTTGATTATTCATTGTACAACTTAATATTTATGCAGACGTTCGACTCTATTTTGTTAAATTTCATTTACATATTTACGTAGAGTCCACACAAATGTATGGATGAGATTTAATAAAATTCGACGGAACATCGGAACAGTAAAAAGAGATCTCATCCCTTGTATAGCGGCTGTGTTATAATACGTACTTAACAGAGCTTTACGAGACAAATATGAAATACTTTTGATAGATTGATGATTGCGAAGAGATTATGTTTTGGACTACGAAGCACAATACAAACAACCTCCAACCGAGATAGATGAGTTCCATTGATTAGGTGTCATCTAACCTCTAAGAGGTTAACGTGTGTTAATGATGTGTCAGAAGAAAAAGAGCAGTAAAATAGTGGGAAAGTGTGAAGATAAATGTGGAGAATGAGAACGAAAAGAGTGCCATATGCCTGGTTCGCTGGTTGTCCCTTTAAGAACTAAAAATAGAGTGTAAAGAAAGAGAAAGAGAGAGAGAGAGACGATTTCAGGGGAGTGAAAGGAACGGAAAATGAGGAACCAACCCCATAAGTTTCATTCTTGCCGTTGCTAGAGCTGTAACTGGCGTAGAGAGAGACAGAGACAGAAAGTTGAAGGAAATGAGCAAGAGGCAAGAGGGTTAAAAAGGCATGACCTGAAGCGTGTATTGTATTGTATGCATGTGTTTAAGTGTTTCTATGTTTTTGAGGTTTAGACGGTTTAGCTTCAAATCGCGTAGCGTGTGAGCAAAGCTTGAAATCCATCATTCTTTCTATCAAAAGGAAGACTCATTCATCAGTCCCTTACCCACCACTGGAATTGGAAATACATCTTCAAAGGTACTTCTTTTTGTTTCATTCTTCATAAGCATATTGTCAAATTCTTTATTTTGTTTTCGTTTCTTGTTTTGGTTCTGGGTTTTGGATATCTTCATCATATGATATCAGGATGACTGATATTGTTCTTTTTAGTGGGCCATTTCTTTGATTATGTTATAGCGTTATGTTCATCAGTTTCTGCACTATAATGACGTCTGTGGTATCTTATCTTTTTTCTATGAATGATGTTTGTGTAATATCTCAGCTCTATCCTATAGTATATATGCCAAGATTCTTCGATTGTTTAATATGATTTAATCTTCATCGCCATCTTTATAGCTTTATACATCTGAATTGCTCTGCCCATGTCTTGACAGAAATTCAGTAGAAATGGAGCGAGAGGGCAACAAAAGAGGAAGAGATCAGGAAGAAGAGGAAAAAGACCGGGCAGAGAAAGCACCAAAGAAGCAAGACCTGAATGGTCATGGCATTAGCAACATCAAGATAGAAGACATCAACCATGATGTGCTCAACAGCTACGAACTACCACACGCAGACTTGGGGTTCGGAGTGTTTGATTTCCCTTGGCTAAAGGAAGGAATGATCTCCAAGTCAGAGGATTTGCACTTGGAGGACACGTTCTCATCCTTTCTTCAGGACACTTACACAACCGTCGCCACAGAACTTTCCGGGCAGTACTGCTTCTGTGAAAGTCCATCCACGCTCATGGCGTCCACAGATTTTGCAGTGGACAAGTTCGAGGAGAATGTGTGGTCATTGGAGATGGAGGGTATGTCCTCTGTGCTTAACCAGCCACTTCAACAGGAAGGTGTTTAATTGCTGGAAGTTGGAAGCTTTGGCATTGTACTATAGGGAAAGAGAACCAAACTTGGCAGTGTAGATTGGATCAATAGATAGCAGATTAAGATTCTGTCTTGGCACAATTCAGGAATTAGTATACCAAAATGTGAGGGGCAAAGCAACCCTTTTTTTCTCATTTGTTTCACTTATACTCTATTTCCTTCCAGATGGAGTTCTTTTTATGTTCAATGGGCAAAGTTTTTCTGCTCAGTAACACATTTAAGTATTTTTAATATGCATTTTCATACTAATTTAGAGCAAATTCTTTTGAGTTCAGATCACTTGTTCTCGTCGTTCAGCTTAACTTATTTCATGAGCTTCTATCTATTTAATTTATGTGAGTCCTATTTATTAAATGGATAGATACTTATGAAATATAATATACACGGAGTAATAGAAACAGGTGATTTCTTCCTAATTTTATATGGTGTTATAATTTAATAATCTATCGTAATCTTTGGTCTAATATAAAGTAACTTATCGGAGAATATTAAAGATTTTCTGCTCATATAAAAATGATTTATGTTGTTCTAAGTACTTATGCCTTGTTTGGTAATCAATAATAAAGTGGTAAGATAAAGAACATGACCTTTATTCTCTAACTTTTAGCTTTTTTGGGTTAATGACAATAAATAAAATAAGGAATGATAACATTAAAATGAATTATAAACAATCATAATATTATCATTAAAATTATCTTTTATTTTAATTTTTTAATAATTATTTTATTTTGATCCATTGATACTTTTATTTTTGTCATAAAAATCATTGATAATTTAAAAATCATTGAATTTTTTTATTACAACAACGAATAAGTAAAATCCTGCTAGACACGAGACCTAGGAAGGTTTAATATACGCAACGTTACTCCTAACTAGTAGAGAGGTTGTTTCCGAATGACCCAAAAGAAATAGGAATAAATAAATAAACAAAATAAAATAAAATATATAATAAATTAAATAAAAATAAATTACTTGAAATATAATAATAATAATAATAATAATAATAATAATAATAAGTAGGATAATTTTATAATTATTTATAAAATATATTTGATTTATAAAATTATGAATGATTTTTAAGCAGGAATAATATTTTAATTAATTATGCACAAAATAAATTATATAATATCTAAATTTGAGAAAAAATTTCCCATTATCATTTTTAATAGTTAATACTAAATATTAACATAACTGTTAACTTTGTCTAATATTATATCAAACACGCATAATTAATAATTTTATTCCTATTGTGATTATCACTTTCAACTTTCATTTATATTTTTATTTCGATTTCTTTATTATTAGTTGGCTTGGCCTTAATATTTTAGAAATTTTTAAATTTAATATTGAAATTATTAATTTAATAATTATTCTTTTAAAAGTCTTTACATTATATTCATTAAATTAAATGCTAAATATATATTTATCTGTTAATCACGTTAATGAAAATATAATTAAATACTAAATTAAAAGTATTAAATATTAAATTAAAAATTAATATGTTATATTTTTAATATTTTTATATATTTTATATTAATAATATGAAAAATATTATAATTACTTTTGAAAAATGTAAAGATAATATTTGAAAATTGCTTGTAACCTTAACCCTAATATTTTACTAACTTATAATTACATAAAACACTAATCACTGAATAAATTGTTCTCTTTCTCTCTTTCGTCTAGTAAATAATATTGGAATTGAAAATTTGGACCTTGCGGTTGCCGTCACTCCATCCTTCTCTGTTACGTACACCTAGCGAAAGAACACTGCTGCATAACAACGTCTCTCCTCTTCTTATTGATCGGAGAGTGCGTTAAGAGAGAAAATTCAGAAATGGGCAGTTCAAGCAAAGACCTCTTGCATTTGGAGGACAAGCGTTCCTCTGCTAGCTCGCCACTTGGTACCTCATCTCTTTCGCTACTCTTTAGTATTTGTGTATTTTTAACTGTTTCTTACTATGTGTTTGTGAATACGCCTGTGTAGAATCTGCTCTTCTTCTTCGTAAGAAGGACTCCCAGTGTGAAACCAGGATGCACCAACCAGCTGGAAAGCCCTTCACTAATCCAGTTGCTCAAAGCCAAGGTAGCCCTTTTCAGATTTTTGGTTTATGAAGAATTTCCCTCTTTTTGTGTGTGTTTGTTTTTGCTTTATTTTATTTAGTTGTTTACTAGTACTGGTAATTTCGAAACTTCGAAGCATTTGATACTTATTTGGTGACTTCAATACAGCGGTGAAGGGTTTCTTCAGTTAAAATTCTGAGAGACCAATTTATAAGTTAATGTTGTTCTTTTGCTTTGAATTTGCTTGGTTGAACAAGGAGTTCTATCAAAATTATGAGAGACTAATTTACAAATTAGTATTATTGTTCTTGTGCAGTGAATTTGCATTAGATTGGTGTTGGAAAAAGAGTTTTGTAGTAATTTTTCTATGATAAAAAATCGGATTCTAGAAACACCAGTCCTGCTAGGTATAAGAGGCTAGGGAAAGTGCTTCCTTGTGACCTTTTTCTAAACAGAAAACTCGTGGCATCTCACATGCCAAACTTATATGATGCAGCAGGACTTACTTAGCTAAGGATATTTTGCCTTGAATTTTGGAAACCACAGCTTTTTACTGGTTTGCTCTTTATACAAAATGGCAAAACATTGCTAACGAAAGCAATACGGTTCATCTGCTTCTTTTTTGTTTCACAGCTTTCACAATGTGCTAATTGCTATTTCACCATTGCAAATCTAGTAGGTTATATAAGAGGCAAAGTAGTGTCCTATTTAGTGTTTTCCAGAGATCAGTTGTCTTGGATGATGGTTATTGCAATACTGTGCCAAGACACAACAGTGTGCCCACCATTAGTTCTCCAGGAGAAGTGTGAACTTAGTTCCTAAGATTATTATTTCCAATGAAATAATTTGTGATGCTGCTTTATCACTTAGTGCAAACATCTCACTTTGGCCACAGTCTTAGGAAAAGTCAGAGATTTCTTGGGAGTGATATCTGAAGCAAATAATCGGCTTCATCAAGATGCTAAGGTACATTTAAATTGACCATATATCTTTATGTATCCGTTATTAAACATCATCTTCTCTAACTTGTTTTTATATTTGTGTTGAAAAATAGGATAATTGTCAAAACTATGATATTGAGGCACTCACTGGAAATGAATCTGAAGTAATTGAAATGGTAAAGAAGAATCACGCCCTTCTTCTCTCTCTATAATTATGCATCTCATTGCTTAATTAAGTTAGTGTTAGTTTTGAATCTTTCTTTATTTGCAGGATTTGATGCTAGGTATAGCTGATCTTCACACCCCTGAAGCTGTAGCTGCTGCTGAATCAGCTATTGCTAGTGGTCAGCCTGTAATTTCCGTTGATGCTAGCAGTAGTGAAATAGATTCAGAAGACACAAGTGATGAAAGTGATGATGAGGATAATGAACTTAATTTCGAGAGCAATAATGATGAACATTACAATTGCGACAGTGTTAACAGAGCATCTTTGCCAATAGAAAGGAATATGCCAAATCTTGGTAAAGATAACTCGAGCAAAACTGGGAATATGTCAAATCTTGGTATCAGTAGCTTGAGTAAAACTGTTAGAAAGAAGAGCTCGAAAAAGAGGCCTAATATTGTGGAGATGTCCTGAAGCATGTTTTAACGAGGAATTGTTTGTGTAAGTGATCAGTTTTGTTGCCTTTCAGATTATAGTATCGACACTTCTTGTTTCACATTTGTGGACCTCTGTTTCCTAATGGTTTAAGAACTACACACTACTATCTATTACTTACCCTCTACTTGCTTGCTTTAGTGTAATAAAGAAAATAATGTGTGTTTTCAATAATAGGTCAAGTGGAAAGCCATATGGACGATAATACCTCATCTAAAGCATATGATTAGACAACCTCCAACTATGGAAATCATCAAGAATAGACTATTAAGATAACTATGGAAAGAATACCTAATAATAGTAACTTACAGGCTACATTCTGCAGAGCTCGAGCACGGGTTTACAAGAAAGCTAGCGAGTTTTTCTTATCTCCAGCAGACGAATGATTCTCGTTGGCCCACCTGAGGTAGACTTCACCGTGGACAAGTTACTTCCTCGATACCTACGCTAATGCCCGTTAACTGATCATGCAGTTGACTTGTGTTAAACAACTTGAACTTGAGAGAGAAAAAGGAGAAATAGTTGAGCAAATACAGCTTGATCTATTGAAACATTTCATCTTAGGCCACAATTTGATTGAGTTGAGCTGAATTTTTATTATTTTGCTCTTCTTTTTTTGTCTATTTTTCATTTCAGTTGGTTAAATTTGATTTAGATATTTTTCTTTCTTTCTTTGTAAGGTTGTAGATGTAATGCATAGAGTTTTAAAAATTGCTGAAGCCATTCCAAGATTTTGGGATATGGTTGTAACTGTTTGCTTTAACATTGTACAAGAGCCTTTAAATAGGGTGTTACTATTTAATGAAAAAGTAGTAAAAGCACAATTATCAGACCTATGCCTAGGTGCAAGATGTGAGACACAATGTTCATATGGTCTTTTGCCTATTATCAAGTCCTATCAGGATACTTGATTCTAGAGCCTAGGATCATATCATCTACTCCTTAGATTATTTTATAAAGAGTAGAACATGTGATTGAAGTAGGGAATCTTTAAGAGGCGTGAGCAATAAGTCCTGTATAAGTCTAAGGAGAGGCGTTGAGAAGTGTAAGTCTCCGATAACTGAACACCTACGTTGTGATGCTTTAACCGTCAGACTACCAAATGACCAATTTGTTTCAGTTAAACATGTTGGAACTATCTAACTTTTCTTCACTCGCTCTCACTAATGTTCCCAAAGATGCAACATGAACTTGTTCAGTCTAGCAAGCAATATCTGGATAATACGTTCAAAATCAAAGACCTGGGACCTACTAAGTATTTCTTGGTTGCACGCTCGTCCTCTAGCATCATTCTCTCTCAGCGCTAGTACGCATCAGACTTGATTTAAGAAATAGGGTTCTTGTACTCTAAACTGATCTCAACTCCCATTGCTTCAAATATAAGATTTAAGTACCAAAAGCGAACATATTTCTGATACTACATCTTACCAGTACGCAAGAATTTACAACAATTTAGAGAATAGAACTTCCAGATGTTTTAAATCAAGAAAGTATCAAGAGTCTTTTTCTTCCACGTGTTTCTCTTTTCTGTTGGGGACAAATTCGACAATGTGAATGAAAACTAGCTGTTTTTGCTTTTTCTCAGGAAAAAAAGAATGTTTCGATCAAAATATGTGGAATTCAAATTAATTAAGGGATAGGCAAAATCGTGTTTCAAACTTCAGTTTTGAATTAAGTTCGAGTTTTACTAGAATATGCTTTCTAACTAAACTGATTTTAGATATTGTATGTTTAAGTTAATTATTTTTCCTTTGAGAAATAGAAGTCCCATAGGTGAAGGAGTCCTTTTTGTTTAGTGAACGCATAAAATGCTTTTATTTGGTGACCAAATATTCCAAATTAATTCTCAAATAAAGGGAAGCCTAGGAATAATTAATCATGTTTTTTTTAACTAAAATGTCGCGAGTTTGAGTCACAAAAACAGTCTCTTTACTAAAATACAAAGAGAATGATGTATATAATTAATGATCATCTTCCAATTGGACAACCTTTTTTTACATCTTTCTCCTTAACCATTACTTTAAAAGAAAATAAATAAATAATAACAACAATTCAATGCATAAGGCTCCTGTTCTGCAAAAATTGAGAGAGAGATATCAATTATATGATTCATTCCTTTGCATTTTTTTTATTACACCAGAGAAAAAACGAGACAAATTACATACCTAGTTTGGGTAGGCTAATCCCAGCCAAATCATCTAGAAGGATTGAAATGCACCCTATAAGTGCATGATCAAAAGTGGTAATCCCGAACCCAAAATTTACAGCAAAATTAGTGAGCCAATTGACACACCAATTTTCTTCCCTGTAAATATGGCGAGATAAGACTATCCAATTTCGAATAAGTAACTCGTTAATACCCATAACTAAAGGGTTGAGCGACATTGACCGTTTTATACAGAAGCTATTTTTGAAAGTGAAACTTATGACCTTTTAGTCACAAAGCACAAAGGAGCAACATTACAAGCAGTGACGGAGTTAAGAATTTAGGGTAGGATGATCCAAATATTTAATTTTTTAAATTTTGCAGAACCCAATACACCACTAACCTCTAAATAACTCGATTTTTGTATATATATATATATATTTATATAGTAAAATAAAAAATTTAATTTTTTTATAACTTGGGGAGCCCAGTGCCCCACTGAGGCCCATGTCCCTCCGTGCTTACAAGGTTCGCACTCTAAATCAATAATTATTTATAAAATTCATAATTAGCAAATCATGTACACAAATAAATAAACCTTAATTACATATAATAAGTTATAAATTATGTTCATTAAATAAGTTACTTGATAATTAAATTAATTTACAAATTACAGAAGGGAATAAATTAAAAAATTATGAGGAAATTAAAAACTATTATTATAAACGGGTTAGTTATTAAAAGTTGGTTAAAAGTAGTAATAATAACGGATGACACAATTTAAAAAGGAGATAAAGATAATGGTTGCTTAGTTACATATAACTCATCACTTAAACAGTTTAACTTAATCTTAATTTGGACAACGTTCTTATCTTTTGCTTTTTGAACATTAGATCAATCGCAATCTCAAAACAAATAGAAACAGACACTTGTTGTTGTCACTCACTCTTCCATCATTAACATCAACATCGACGCGATTCTCTCTCCCTCTCTCGCTATACTGCTACTCCTCCGCCACCACAACCATCGTCATCGACGGGCCGTTGATTTGGTGGCCAGTGGCCGTAACCAACTCCCTTTCCTCGTAGGCATTGAGAAGTTTTGTGCTTTTCGACAAACCGGCGGTTGTTGCAGTTTTTTCGGTTATGACGATGAATGCAGTTGTTTTGTCTTGAAGTTTAGATATTTTTGTCTATTTTTCTCAAATCAAAAAATAAGAAGAGGTGGGGTTGGTTCTGGTGGTGGTTGCGGCGGTGGAGCGATGGTTCTAGCGACGGCGGGTCTGCTGGAGAGAAGAAAAGTGAAGTTGACGATGAGGAATTTGGTTATTGCAATGCTTTTTGTCACGGTGATAGCTCCAGTTCTTTTTTACATTAATAGATTTGCCGCGTTCCAGGTTCCTTCTTGTGAGTTAAATTTGTTTCTTTCTGCATTCCTGATCCGTGCTTTACCATAAATTTGCTCTCCTTTTTACAATTTTTATGCGCTTTTCTGCAGCTAGAAAGGATTTTCTGGAAGATATATCGGCTTTTGTAAGTAATCTTTTTCTCTTCGTAAACAAACTGATCGTCTTTTTTCTTTTTCTTTCTTTGGTTTCAACTTTAAGGGTTCTATAATCTCTAAATCTTGTTTCTTTTTTCTTTTACCAGACTCTACCTGGCGACACCAGGCATCTGAATGTGCTGCCACTGGTAATTTTTGTTGTTGAATTCTCCTGATTTCTGTGGAAAGCAAGAATTTTCCTTTTCTGGGTACTCTTGAAAATGCAGATCTCACCTCATCAATTTCTTGTTTCTGGTGTAGGAATCATCTACAGCTCTTAAAGAACCAATTGGAATTGTGTATACTGACAATTCTACCACATCTTCCCCTACCGACATCACGTCTGACGTTGATTTAGAAGGTATTTCTTTTATTTAAAATCTTTCTTGCCACTTGTACTTGCTCTCTGATTAGAATTATGAAATGATGTAAAGTTATTATTAATCTCTTGATGAATGTGGTCAATTTTATTTTCAAGTTCTAGTTAACCGGGACTTTATTTCTTCTGTATGTTAATTAGATTTGCAGTTGACGGAGGAAGGGGATCATAAATCTGCTAGAGTATTGTATACAACTGATGAGCAGGATCAATCTCAAGCACATGATGCCATCAGACAGGTCACTGCTACTGCTGACCAGAAGGAAAGCAAGACAGATGGTGCCAATGATGCCAAGCAAGAGGATAAAAATAAATTGCGAAGTTCCTCCCAAAATGAGGTTCATTCTTTGTAAACTTGTCTCTAATTCTGTTTTTAGTATGTATTTCTTTGTGAATTTATAATGATATGATTAATTTAGGACAAGGTGGCATACGTCCAAAAGGCTGCTGATAGCTTTTTTTCTAAGTTTTAAATGTATGTGGCATGTACTTTGTTTCAGTATCTGGCTGAGTATTTGGACTTGTGAATTCATGATTTTGCCGTTGTCTTGCAACATTTAGTCTTTCTTAGTACTAATAGTAGAAATATTGTTTCCTGGTTATTCTATTGTCTGCTTTTCATATCAATTTCCCAAAACAGAATTTGTAAGCATAGTTATGGTATCCAGCCCGTGCTTGAATATGATGTTTTTTCATTTTATTATTTAAAATGATCATATCTTCTTGCCATATTAACTCCACTAGAAAGCATACATCAGAAGTTTTTCCAATATACCTCAATGGACTGCCCAGACATTTGAACTGCAAATTTTGAATAATATTTGGCCAAAAATTTGATGTTAGATATTAAGTTGTTACACATTATAATTATTTGAGGAGTAACATTCAGGATATTGTAAACTTACAATGAAGGTATTGTTTGTTGTCCTAAAGGTCTGGATAATTCTGGAAATTGAGCAAATAGAAGCTTGAAATTTGCAAGTTGACCGATTCTCCCTTTTTCTTTCTTCCTTTTGTTACTTCTTTTGCAGGTTGAACAGCTACCTACTCCAACCTTGAATAAGATCAACAGGGAAGATAATGCTCAGAGTAAAACCGATAAAAGAACAAATCAAATGGCTTCATCAGGTACACTAGTGCGACAACTCAAAGATCAACTAATCAGTGCAAAGGTATATCTTTCCCTTCCTGTGGTGAAGAGCAATCCACATTTTACAAGGGAGCTTCGCCTGCGGTTAAAGGAAGTTCAGCGTGTTCTTGGGGATTCAACTAATGATTCTGACCTGCCAAAGAAGTAATCTTCTGATTTGACACCTCTTTTCTTCTTCATGCCTGTGATAAGATTCTTGTTCAATATTCAACTATGCAAGTACCATAGTGGCTCATATTTTAATCTTGCTTTCTATTTTCAATTGCTATTTTCTCTGACTATGATATTGAACGTTTGTTGCTGCAGTGCGTTTGAGAAAGTAACGGCGATGGACCAAACGTTAGCCAAAGTCAAACAGCTGGAGGCTGATTGCTCCGTGATGGTTAAGAAGCTTAGGGCTATGCTCCACTCAGCTGAAGAGCAGCTTCAAGCGCATAAAAAACAGACCTTGTTCTTGACCCAGTTAACTGCAAAAACTCTCCCTAAGGGTCTACACTGTCTTCCATTGCGCTTGTCAACTGAATACTATGCATTGAATTCTTCTGAAGAATTTGCAAATCAAGAGAAATTAGAAGACCCTCAGCTGTATCATTATGCATTATTCTCTGATAATGTATTGGCTGCTGCAGTTGTTGTCAACTCCACTGCTACCCATGCCAAGGTAAGCATCCTGTTTGAAAATTCATTTGTGCTTCTTTTGTTTTGCAATTAAATTGGAGGGATCGTAACGTCATCAACATTGTGGAGTAAGGGGACATTCATACTTTACACAGATCAGGAGTTTCTTCTCCTTTTCTGTTTTCCTTGTTCAACTTATATAATGTCTGGGTGTTTGAGGATTTTGCATTTATTTTTCATTCTTAAAACTCCCATTACATTGGTTCTAAATATTTGCAGGACGCATCAAAGCATGTGTTCCATATTGTTACTGATAGACTTAATTATGCTGCAATGAGGATGTGGTTCTT
The DNA here is from genome assembly GCA_027568955.1 of Erythroxylum tenue. Lineage (NCBI taxonomy): Eukaryota > Viridiplantae > Streptophyta > Magnoliopsida > Malpighiales > Erythroxylaceae > Erythroxylum > Erythroxylum tenue. Next base: position 4,490,515 of record JAOSBM010000204.1, on the reverse strand, counting down.
AAGAAATCCACCAGGCAAAGCCACGATTGAGGTTCAGAATATTGAGGAGTTGAAATGGTTAAATGCAAGTTATAGTCCTGTTCTCAAACAGCTCAGCTCTCCATCAATGATAGATTACTACTTCAGAGCACATCATGGCAATTCGGATCCAAACTTGAAGTATCGGAATCCAAAGTACTTATCCATCCTCAACCATCTGCGATTTTACCTGCCGGAGATCTTCCCAAAGCTTGACAAAGTGCTGTTCGTAGATGATGATATTGTTGTGCAAAAGGACCTAACGGACCTGTGGTCCCTTGACCTAAAGGGTAATGTTAATGGTGCAGTAGAAACTTGTGGAGAAAGCTTCCATCGTTTTGATCGGTATCTCAACTTCTCAAATCCTCTAATCTCAAAGAATTTTGATCCCCGAGCTTGTGGTTGGGCTTATGGAATGAATATCTTTGATTTGACGGAATGGAAACGACAAAACATCACTGATGTATATCATATGTGGCAGAACCTGGTAAGTAACATGGTGGACAGTTATTCTACTAAGTTTGAGTGGATGCTACAAAATGCCATCTAATACAACAAATACTTAGTTCTATTAGGTTGGACCATATTGGAATGAATTTATATGCTAATTTCATAGTTAAGATGCATGTGTAGATACATGCACTTCCAAATTTGAGTGTTGTGTCCAATGTGTTCAACTACTTTATTTTGCTTTTAGATGTGACTTGAACTTTTGTTTCTTCACAGAACCATGACAGAACGCTTTGGAAGTTGGGGACCCTGCCTCCTGGCCTCATCACATTTTGGAATAGAACTTATCCCCTTGATCGATATTGGCACATACTCGGCCTTGGTTATAATGCCAACGTCAATCAGAGAGAGATTGAGCAAGCTGCTGTCATACACTACAATGGCAACTTGAAACCGTGGCTTGAGATTGGCATCCCCAAGTACAGGAACTACTGGGCAAAGCACGTAGACTATGATCATGTGTATTTGAGGGAATGCAACATCAATCCATGAGAAGGCCCTCCACATCAATGTCTAATCAAGTAGGCTCCACTTACAGGTCTGCATAGGTTCTTTTGCTGTCTTAAGTAGCAAGCTGATTAGCTTACATTCTTTCTGTATACAAAAGTTTCTTCCTTTGCATGGTAGGTTGATAGCCACGACTCAACACGGTATAGTTTTGGAACCTTTGATGATAAAATCTGCAAAGCAGCAATTTAGTGCAAATGTTTGCAATGCCCTTTTATTCAGTTCTTAACGTGAAGCCTTTTTCAACTCATATCCAAACAATTACCTCACTTTCACTGTCTTGGAGCATTTGGTTTATTCAGTACGGTTTTGTCATTGCTTTCTCTACATGAGTACATAAACTTGATGATTACTTGCCCCAAATAGCATACGAATGATATTCTTAACTATTATTAAACGAAGGTAATAAAATATATTTTCTAAGACTAGAGTGGGTTAATAAAATACACCTTTTTATTAACTGGGCAAATAGGATGCTATCTTAGGCTTCGGCTATTTTCATCCGAGCTTCTGTTCTCGGCATTTTAAACGTAAGTAGCTGAACCTTTTCAATTTAGCTTTTGCTAATGATTGACTACTATTCAGTGGTGACGAAAAAACTTCAACCCATGTTCTTATTAAGTGTTTGAACCTGTTCAGCTCTCTCTAAAGACTCGCTATGAACAAACTTATGAGCTACTTGTATGTTTCATCGGATTCTACCAATCAAGATGAGATGCTAATAAGAATATAAAGTCTAAACTCACAAAAATTGCCTATTTGCATTCATTTATCTATTCATCTCATGAATTAATAAGCCAACTTGGATTGTCCAAACAATAAAATTACAAGGCTTTTAGGCCCAACAATTTCTTCTTGGGCTTGGATCTTTCGCTTTGAATTCGTCGCTCACATGATCCGGTCCATTCGGTACCCAGCCATCTCACGGGTCACGATCATGACATTACACATTCGATTGGAATGTCACGATTGTGCATGAAGGCTTACTAAAAGTTGACAGATGTGAACATCCTTCTCTCTTTTGATTATAACTTTTTCTCCCGACCTCCAAATGACATGAGATTTGAACCAACAAACTTATAACACATTGTTCTTCCTCTTCACAAAAATTTATGGCCATCTGAATTAATTTGGAAAATATTGATTGATGAAGAAGTGTGCTGGAATATGATAAATGAAGTGTTTTCACTGAACATACTTCGGTAATTTGGTTATCCATTGGTGGGTTGGCCAACCAGCTAATTTTTAACAAGCTCCATATTACTAGCGTATTGCGTTTAACTTTTTGATAATGACAGTTGTGTCTTATTATTTTTGACTATGTTACGACGCAAACTTACATCTAGGCCACTTGTTTTCCTTTTCTTAGAAGGAAATTTTTGTCATATTTGAACTGTTTGTAACAAAAATAAAGATGCCTAAAAGATTCAAAAGGAAACAACACATTATTCAAATTAAGAATTAATCCTAGTTAATGAAAATAAGGTATTTAAAACATAATAATATCATAATAAGATCTTAAAACAGCTCTTGAAACAACGTATTTTAAAATTAATTGAATAAAATTTTAAAAAATTCATTATATATTGTCATGTAGAAATATCTTAATAGGGTAAAATATTTAAGTTGATATAGTATTCAAGTTTTTATAAGTTTTTTAAATTCATGTTCTCATAAGTCATTTTACAAATAAATAATTAATACTATACAACTAATTTTATCAAACATTTTTAATAAACAGTTGATGTTATCAACTCATAATTTCTGCAGAAAACTCTTTTATTATAAAACTCAAGTAGGCTTTTTGAGCCTATAGTTACTTATTTCTCTTTTGATTCAATAAAAATTAAAAGACTAGGCTTTTGGATAGGAATTAAAGAGTTACATAAATAAGACATTACTTGTATTAATTAATTTTAAAAATACAATTTTTTTTAAGACTTTTGGACATGAATTAAAAAGAGTTACATAAATAAGACATTAATTGTATTGATTAATTGAAAGAATACAACTTTTTTTAAAAAAGAATTGTTTTTTTTTAATTTTAACTCTTGTTGCTAAAAAAAACAATTGTATTCTTTTTTTATTTTAACTCTGGTTGCTGTGTCCTTCTCAATGTTATGAATACCGTACCGGACTCGGTACCGGATTGGGCTCTGGAACGGAACGGTACCGGTACCAGTTGGTACCGGGTACCGTTTCGAGATATTTTTTAAAATTATAAAATAGTCCCTAAACTTGCAAAATAGTCCATATTGATATATTATACAACTGTACTGTATACTTTTCTAGTTTACTGTTTACATCAACTATGCTTTCAAAAATCTTAATAACAAATAATAATAACAATTAATTTGAAATAATAATAATATTTAAATATTTTACATATAAATAATAACCACAATTAATATCACCAAAAACAATCATCATCATACAATTAT
>JAOSBM010000204.1:4456784-4482513 GCA_027568955.1 Erythroxylum tenue | reverse complement strand
CCTTAGGAATCTTATCTTCCAGAATATCTGTGAATGGCACGAAATTGAAAGAGAATAGAGGAATATCCAAATCAACAGCATTGACTGTAGTGCCAAAGTGGAAATTAATCTTATATTTGTGTTGACTTGCTCTATAATGAAGAAGACTTCCGTGTATGGTAGATTATCGGAGATTTGGGAATTAGGGTTATTTGAGTGAAGAAGCATGATTTCTGAGAAGCATTAAATGAGCCATTTAAATTTCAGAAGCGTTAAGATTATTTTAGTAGAAAAGGATGACTTCTATTATGAAGAAGCATTAAATGCTCTACATAAACCATTATTCTAAAAGCATTAAATGTTGTTGTCAGAAGCTTTAACATTCTGTAAGCAGTATTAAATGCTTTATAAAGCATTGAAAAATTTTGGAGGGAAATGGAGGGATAGGAATGCTCTACGTAAACCATTATTCTAAAAGCATTAAATGTTGTTGTGAGAAGTTTTGACATTCTGTAAGCAGCATTAAATGCTTTATAAAGTATTGAATTTTTTGGAGGGAAATAGAAGGGTAGGGATTGAGTTTTAAGTAAGTAAGTAGATTTTAATTTTTTCGATTCAATTTATTTTAAAAACTTTTATTGTTAGCAACTTAATAATTTATTAATTTTTATAAATTAATTGAATTTATAAACTATAATTAATTAATTAATTTTTATTTCACAATCTTCTTTTTTAATTCAAGTTCAAATTTTTTAATAAATAAGGACAATGTCTTTCAATCATATTTTAAATTCTTTAATCTTATTCAATTTTTAACCGTTTTTATGATGATCTAATATTGGTTAAACTCATGTCTTTTCAGTTTAACTTTCGGTTCGATTTTAAAACATTAACTTTTACAAATGTTGGTACTGTTTTAAAAAATGTCTATAATTCTCACAAGTTTCTTTTGGTAACAATTAAAAGAGAGGTAAAATAAAGATTTTTATCAAACAAGTTTGAAGTAGAAAATATTTAACAGGCTACTAAAGTAATATTAATGTATTATGTTTCTAACGAGGATATGATTGTAAATAATTGCTTCTTTCAACTCCATAAATGGCATTTGAAATAAGGTTAAAAATATAATTGGATATGCTTTTTCGATCATTAAGTAAATCTACCAATCACTGTCAGAAAAGCCATACAACTCATGATTGTTAGTATTAGTATACCAAATCCCTTAAGTGCTAGTTCCCTTATGATATTTAAACACCCTTTTAGCAACATCATAATGGATTTTACTAAGATTCTGCATGAATCGCAAGAATAAAATAGCTACCCACATGATATCAAGTATGTTGTTAGTTAGATGTATTAGGCTTCCATTTAAATTATGACATCCATGTCCATCGCCCTTTTCATCCTCATCTTTTAAGCTGAACTTTTGATTGGTGTTAAGAGGAGCCTTAATAGGATTATAATATTGTATCTGAAACTTCATAAGTAGATGTTTGACATATTTCTCTCTCTCGAGAAAAACTACTTTAACATTATTTTGAATCATTTCCAACCTTAAAAACAACTTATTAGTCCTAAATCATTCTTCATAAATTTATTTATCATTATTAGTTTAAAATCCTTCTAGAGCAATACTATTTGTTGAACTAAGAGAGGTTCTAATTGATGTTTTGATGATAAAAAAATATAATAACTAAAAATGTGTTTATTATTTTGATAAAAAATAATATTAGAACAAAATGAAGTCATAAACTCAAAAAGATAGTGTATGAAGTTGATAAAGAGAAGTTAAAGTTTGTAACTGATGAAATGAAGATCGAAATAATAACAAAAAGAGATCAAGACTCATCAAGGTCATTTCACATATTTTATTATTATTTATAAGCTCTTTGTTAATTTGATGATCCAAAAACATACATAATCATTTCATCTTACTTCATTGCATGAGTCTTTACATTCATCAAGAGACATTGAAGCTTTTGATTTTAACATAAAAGCCTTTTGATCTTCAAATAATCTTTATGGAACAATTTGGGAAGTTTTTTAATAATATTTTAATTAAATAATTGATTTTGACCATTTGAAGTTGTTAAAATCATGCTTTTTTGGGGTTATTGATCAACCTATATGAGTTAATGGTCGACCAATATAAGTTGAAGTTGTTAAATTTGATATACTGAGATTTTGCAGCAACATTGGTTGATGTATTGGTCCACCAATGTGCCATATTGGTTAATTCAATATGTATAATAGTCGACCATTGTTCAAACAACTAGTGAATCTGATGATGTAATGCATATTGGTCAACCAGTGAACTGTATATGGTCGTTGTAATGGCTAGTTCTTGGCTCCAATAGCTATTTTGGGTCCCAAAATACTCTAAAAAGATGTTTTATCATTTGCTTTAGCATTAGGAAGGTTTTAGTTGTTGTACACACACATTTTAAAAAGTTTTCAAACATTTGAGCATCATTATGTCACAATTGCATGAGTGAGCCATTTGGACTTATCAAGTGAATAAGTGAGACATTTTTCAATTGTAATACTTTGTTAGGTTGTTGAATATTGTACTCGGGGGTGATCCAAGTAGTGTTGAAGTTTCTCTTTACCTTGGAAGAAGATTGTAAGAAGGGTTTTTCTTTACCAAAAAAAATTATACAAAGGTTATTCTTCACCTAGAAAGAAGAATTATAGTGGAATTCTAAGAAGAGTCTTGAGAATGGAATTAAGAAAATGGTTGTTTATGAAACCTCTATAAATTGATTTCATCTCTCTCTTTTCTATCCTCTTTAATTTATTACTCAATTGTTTGATTAATTTACATCAAGCAAAATTTCCTTCTTTGTTTATATTGATTGTTATTAATTGAGTACATTAGATAAAAAATTTGCTGAATTTTATAAACACCAATTTCATCCCCTCTTGAGTGCCATTAGAGAATAAAACTGTTAGTAATATAAATCAAATCATCTACACATAAACATACAAGTACCTCATCATCTCTGTTGATTTTTATATGTAAATTTGGCTCAATTGAGCTTTTATAGAATCCAATCTTGTTGAAATATCTATTACTTTTCAAGTACTGATGCTTTGATGCTTGCTTATAGCCATACAAGGCTTTCTTAAGCTAATAGGCCTTTTCTCTTTCTTTAGGTTATTTCATAAACACTTTCTCATTTAAAATACCATTTAAAAATGTATATTTGACATATTTAATAAACATGCCACTTATAATGTACATTAATAGCCAAAATTGTTCTAATTATGTCAAATCATGCTATAATCGTAAAAATTTCTTCGAAATCAATACCTTCTCATTGCATATAATCTTCAATAAACATTTATACCTTATATTTTTGTATTAAACCATCATGTTTGAATTTGAGCTTGTAAACCATCTTTCTCTTTATCATTTGATAAGTTAACAAGCTCCTAAGAACGACATCTTCAAAAACAACTTAGTTCTTAAGTTATAGAAAATTGGCATCGTTTCTTCTATTTATAAATATCATTTAAGGGATGTTATTTTCTTGGAGTTGATGAAGAGCTTGAAGTGTAGAATGAAGTTGAAGATGCGAGTTTGATTGATTATTATGTGCTTATCAGAATTATATGCTTTAATCGCAAGTGGATAAGGGGAATGGTGGATCATTGCTTTTAGGCACAGGCAACCCTCTACTATCCATCCCATTGCATTCCATTGTCTCGCATTTTACTGTACCGTGTCAGACCAGATACATCTATTGTTCTAGCTAGCACTGACAAGTATGATCTATCCTAAAAAGACTGTAAGTATTACTATTAATCTTTTTCTATTATCTAATAGTTGAAGTAGGGTGTGAATTTAATTGAAAATTAAACTAAAATAACTAAACTAAAGTTAACATAATAATGAACTAGGATAAAGAAACTACTACGATTAAACGATATCAAATAAGTAGTACCTAGGTGATGAATCTCCCTAAGATATCTTAAAAATTAACCCTTTATCATGTAATTGAATTATTGATTATTAAATAGTGAGAATTCCTATCTTATGTTAGTATCTTTTTCAAGACTATTAATAATTAACCATCGGTTGATTAACTGAAATCTCTTTCTAGTTTAAACCCCTAAGATTGCATTCCTCAATTCGTAAATTTTACTATTAGGTTTGACCCTAATCTCGAGGATTTATGTTGATCTGTTTTTAGGTTTGCATACAACTCCTTCCAACTATGGTAGATTTATTCACACAAAAATATTTCTCAATCTCAATCATATAAAATCAAACATTGGACTAATATTCGAGATAAATTAGTTCAAGAATATAAACATATAATTGAATCGCAATAAACCAGTCAAAAATTTGCATTGAATAAAAGACTTTTACATACTATTCATTCCAACTAAGGGTTCGTCACCCTTAGGCACTAAACAAATTAGTTCATAAACATATAAATAAATCCAGTATTTAATATTCAGAAGAACAAATAGAAATAAAAAAATATATTTTATATCCCCCTTTTTGTCTTGAATGAAATCTTCTTCCAATTTGGAATGAAGGTTTCTTTATGTTAGATCTTGTGATGTAATCTTCATATTTTCCTTTGTCCTTCATTCAGAATTGCTTCTTCTTTTCTTTTTTGGCGTCGAACCCAAATCCAAAATGCTACTCCAACCTTTATAATTTCCTTTTATAACAAAAACTAGGTTCTCTGGAATATACACGATTTATACCAAGATTGTAGAATCACATAATAATTTTTATGTAATCATTTGTTGAAAGAAATTCACTGGAATATATCTGTTTGATCCTCATAATGTACCCAATAATGTCATTAGGAGTCCAGAACATTTGCTAATACACAAATTCATGTGTCACATTGTTTTTGCTAAGAGTCAAAGTAAAAAATGTTCTAAAAAGGATTTGTTCTTACTTTGGTGTTGGGAGAACAAAATCAAGGTCTGCACATTTACACACATCTTCCAAATAATAGTTACTTCCATTATGAAAAAAAAGTAGCTATTTAGGCATGGAATTATTAGTAACTGCTTTGACTCACTACCATGATGTTATTGTTAATGGACTAACCCCTGTCTTCCGTGAAATGTTCAATAATACACACTTGAGGAGAGCTGAAATCTTGGAGGCCCATGGTATGTAACCATGAGATCCAAGCTCTAAATTTGTAGTTAAGCATAGGACAAGACAAACAAGATCCAGTTCAGCACCATTGCTGCAACATCAAGAGGTAACATCAAATGAATAATATGATGATAAAAAAGAAGGCTGGGAGACATTGCTCAGCAAATTGGAAGAGAACAACATGTGACTAGAGGGCAGAATGGACACCATAGATCTAGGCATAACTAAAGGAATAATGCACCATCATTTCTACCAAACAAAGAAACTACTTAAGTATTTTGCAGTGTCAGGCATCCAATTCCCTTCTCTGATGTCATCACCACCACAATCCCCATAACCCTTATTTTCTATTTCTTTTATTTTTGTTGTTCCATTAGTTTTTAGTTTTGATTGTGCTTTAGTTATGTGTTGTTTCCACATTGAGAACAGTATGTTGTTCAAATATGGGTGTATATGTTTTTTTATTTTTAATTGCATATGACTTTGCATTTGTATTGTGTGTATTTTTGCTTACATTGGCATTGCGTAATTGTTTCATAATTTTGCATTATGTGTTTGTATGAATGTGTCAATGACAAGAAATTGAAAGGAATTAGCTTAACTATGTACATGATCACTTAAATTATGAAGAAACATTAACTTGTGAAGTTTGTGTTTTAAGTATTTTTTAGGTAAATTTGCATGTTGATTAGAATATTATATAAATTATTTCATTTTATGACACTTGTTTGGATGTACTTATAACTAAATTTATTTAAATTGGTAGGCATTATTAGTAGCCTTTTATAGGAGTGATTGACTAGGAAGAAATGATGTAGGTTAGGAAAGAAATAAAATTTAAAAAACTATGTTGAATAAATATTCTATTCCGCTAGCAATTTTTAAAAATATTTGGGTAAAGATTACAGCTAATAGCCAGCTGTGAGTTGTGATATAGTTAAGTAATCGGGGGCATTCATGGAAAAATATTTGCCTTTGCGTCAAAAGACTAGAATGACACTCCAACCAAGCTAAATAAAACTTGACCTAGTTGATTCATGCCAAGGTGTTGTCCTTCGCGTCAAAAGAATAGGTGATCGTTGAATAAAATATGAAAATATGGTGTTTTCAATAAAAATGAACCTATTGATCTAGTAAATTGAGAAATTCCATGGGGGATATTGAGTGATAACCTACCTCTTTAATTTGTAAATAAGAATGAGAGCATGATTACAAGTGTCATAGATGTATGAATAGGATTCGATATTTTAGTTGATATGTGTATTTAAATCAAAGCACTTGAACATGAATGGAACAAGTTAGTGTGTTGGAGCTTTTTTAGTGATTGATGTTATGGGTAAGTTAATTTCATGAGATTTGTTGTTATTGACTATTGTATCATAATTTCATTGTTGCATGATTGAGTGATTATATGTGTTTTACATTGTGTTTGTTTTGTGGTTTTAGTTTTGCTTGGATGCAAGCAGAAACCACCTCCTCATACTCATTTTGGAACATTTGGGTCCTTGTGTTATGTTCATCATGTTCTGTATGACAAAAATAACTTCAATCCCAATAGTAAATAGTGCATTTTTGTAGAATACCCCTATAGAAAGAAAGGATGGTGTGTGTTTGATTTGGAAACTAGTGAATTATTTATCTCTCAAGAGGTGGTATTTTTTAAAGACAAATTTCAATTCTTTGAGGCTTCATCTAGATCTCTCTCGCCCTTGTCTATTACCAATCCAACAGCATATGATGATCATTTATTGTCCTTTTCTTTCGTGCCATTAAGTGCTACAATTTTGCACTAGTTGTTTCTTCGATGCCTATTTTGGGTGCTTCTTCTGATAATTCAGGTAAAAATGATAAGGGGAGTAATGTACTATCCATCCACCACTATTGACAACAAGGGGAGCATCTTTAATCCCATTATTCCTCCATCTGTTGTCAATTACGTGTCAACCCCTATTATTAATCATGATGAGACCACCGTATGCAAAAGTCAGTGAATTCGTCAACCTAATACCATATTGCAAGATTATGTTTTCCACACTGCATATTATCTTAATCCTCCTTTTGCACTCACCACTCAATCTTCATCCTCCAATACTCCTTATCCCACAACCCATTATGTGACTTATGCTAAATTCACTACAAATCATAATTGTTTTCTTATAGCTATTATTGTTGATATTGAACCCACTTGATTTTCAAAGGTGACTAAAGATCCTCATTGGTGTGATGCTATGTCTAAGGAGATTGATGAACTTAAGTATAATGGCACCTGGACCATTGAAAATCCTCCTCCTAGGAAGAAAGCTGTTGGATATAAGCGAGTCTATAAAATCAAATACAACTCCGATGGCTCAATTGAATGCTTCATAGCTAAGCTGGTTATTCTTGGAAACAATCAGGTTGAAGGAGTTGATTTTAATGAAACTTTTTGCTTATATTATGAAAATGGTCTCGTTGCATGCTTTTCTTATAGTTACTGTTATTTGTGGGTGGGAATTGCATCAACTGGATATCCATAATATTTTTCTTCATGGTGATCTAGATGAAGAAGTTTATATGCAACTCCCATATGGATTTTCTGTCTCTGATTTGGGCAAGTTATGCTGCCTTTATAAATCCTTACATGATCTTCACCAAACTCCCCTAAGTTGGTTTTCTAAGCTTGTTGGAGCTCTGAAGTTATTTGGTTGCATTTACTCCTATGTTTATTCATTGCTCACTTATGAGTAGCATGGTATCTTCTTGCATGTTTTGGTCTATGTTAATGATTTAATTGTTGATGGGAATAATTCTATAGCCATTGGTAGCTTCAAAGCTTATTTTAGTCGTTTCTTTCATACGAAGGATTTTGGCATTGAAATTGCTTGTGGACTTGAAGGATTGTTTTTATCTTAAAGAAAGTACTCACTTGACATTTTGTTTGGAACCGATCTTCTTGGTGCTAAATTTGCAAATTTCCAGTTAAACAAAATCATCACCTCGCATGTTGTACCCTTATTTTTCAATCTACCTAAATATTGTTATTTGGTTGATCGACTTATTTATTTGACCAGAACAAGACTTGAACTATACTATGTTGTCCATATCTTGGCTCAATTCATACAAGCTCTTCGTGTAGTTCATTGGGATGTTGTTATATATGTGCTTTGGTATTTAAAGGCCTACTCAGGTTAAGACATTCTCTTACATCATGACAATGCATTACATCTCAATGCTTACTATAACTTTGATTGGGCGAGTTGTCCACTCATTTGTCGTTCACTCACTGGTTATTGCATTCTTCTTGATGATTCTCCCGTCTCATCAAAAAACCAAACTAAGAAACAACCAACCATGTCTTGTTCTTCTATTGATGCAAAGTATCAATCCATGGCTGCAACTAGTTGTGAATTGACTTAGCTCAAATCTTTGTTTCACTCACTTGATGGTTCTCACTCTCAATCAATGGGACTATTTTGTAATAGTCAAATTGCTTTACATATTGCTTTCAATCCTATTTTTCACGAGCCCACAAAACACATATAAGTTGATTTTCACTATGCTCTTGATCACATACAAGCTAATAACAGTGCCACGGCTTATCTTTGTACTCATGATCAGCTCATTGATATATTTACAAAAATGCTTTGTAAATCCCAATTTTAGTACCTTTTTCATAAGTTAGGCATTCGTAATTTTCATGCTTAGACTTGAAGGGGAATATTAGGAAAATATCTTGTACAATATATAGTCAATATATATTTAGGAGATTTGGCATATATTTAGATGTCCTTAATTAAGGTAAGAAATTGTGGTATATTTATGTATATATGCTTGGCGTTTATAGCAAACGAGAATAAGAGTTTTCCGTTGCCTTTATGCTCATATTCCTATAACATCATACTACATGAAATTGATGAGGCATGATTAGTTGTGGGATGACAAAGTTATTCAATGTTGCGAAGAAATTTAGGAGGCTTGTATAAGTTTCTTGGCCTTCTTTCTATGAAGTGAACACCTTTCTAAAGATTAGGAATTTGAAATCATTAATCGTGATTATTTTTTACTCCCTCCGATTCATAATAAGTGTCGTTTTAGAAGAATACACACTTATTAAGAAAGTTAATGAAATACCTGATATAATCTTATTAATTACATGTTAAAGTGCCTTAAAAATATAATCTGTGTAATTAAGATGTGAGAGAAACTAAAGGGTAATTTTGGAAGTAAAATTATAAAAATACATAAAAAGTCACAAACGACACTTATTTTGAATAATTAAAATCCCTCTAAAATGACACTTATTATGAATCAGAGGGAGTATGTTTTAAGAGGCTACAATTTCCTAGACCTCTCGTTAATAAATTCGAACATGCCTAACTGTTACTTAACGTGCATCTTATTGATGTTGTCAAGAACCATGGGCGATATCTAGATAAGCTAAAATCTGTGATATCCAAGTTATCAAAATTTAATTAAAACTGGTAAAGATTCTACAGAAGATGTACCTCCTTTACATTTATCGAAAATCCTAAGCTTAGAGTGAACCTTCTGTTTAATAAGCCATTTATAGTTTCCTGCAAAACTTAAAAGTGCCGGATTTAGCTTAAACAGATGCCATGCCAGGACACCGTATACCCTATTAGAAGTCAAACCCGATGGACACTTCTTAGTTCTTTTAGAGAAAAGACACGACAAAATGAATTATATTCTCAGTTGTGTGCTAGCTATCAACGTTTCCTTATTGTAGCTGTTTTGTTGTTGTTTGTTAGCTGCCAAAGTTGGTGAGTAAACTGACTTTCATGCCTATAAAAAGGCCTTTATATTAGTAATGTATGCCTGAGAAAAAACAGAGGAAAAAATGAGGAGAGAGATAGAGTTAAAGCTCATAGAGAGTGTAGCGTCGATATATTATCAATATATTATTGTTTGATTTGGAATTGTGAGTCTACTACATTTCGAACAAGTGGTATCAGAGCAAGTTGTGCGATTACATTTTAAGAACGTGAAATATGGCCAATATGATTCAATCCCAAATTCCAAAATTAATGAAAACAAGTTATGGAAATTGGAGCATCCAAATGAAGGTATTGCTCGAATCACAAGATTTATGGGAGATTGTTAAAGAGGGCAACATTAAGCTTGAAGATGTGACCGCCGAAGCATCTTTATCAAATGCGCATAAGGCATCACTTAAGGAATCACACAAAAAGGACAATAAGGCCTTATTTTTCATCTTCCAAGGAGTTGATGAATCAACATTTGAAAAAATATCATAAGTAAAGACGTCAAATGATGCCTAGGAAACTCTATAGAAATCTTTTCAAGGAGTTGAAAAAGATAAAAGGTAAGACTCCAATCTCTTAGAGCTAAATTTGAAATATTAAAAATGCAGAGTTCTGAAAAGATTAGTGACCATGTTACTCGTCTAAAAACGATAGCGAACGAGATGAAAAGAAATGGAGAAACTCTTGATGATGTTAGGGTGATGGAAAAAATCTTACGTTCACTGACAAGAAATTTTGATTATGTCGTCCCTGCCTTTAAAGAATCAAAAGATTTGTCACAAGTCTCTATTGGTGAGCTTAATAGCTCTCTTCAAGATTATGAGTAGAGAATAATCCAAAATGAAAATATTGGTGATTTAGAATAAGCTTTGCAAAGCAAGTTATCTATTGGTGACATTCAAACTAGCAGTAGGTATAGTCAAGGCACAGGAGATCGAGGTAGCTACAAAGATGCCTACAGAAGTGGACATGGTGGACAAGGATGAAGCAGGAATTCTTTTGAAAGAGGCCAAACAAATGGAGGCTATCAAATATATGGTCATGGTTGAGGATTCCAAAACCGACGAAAAGACGGTTTTCAACAGCGAGGTAATAAATCACAAGTGCAATGTTATAACTGTAACAAGTATGGTCATTTTAGTTAAGAGTGCAGATCAGCCCTTAAGAGGGAGGAAACAAATCATTTTGTAGCAATAGGAGATAAAAAAGTTGAATTGACTATTTTCTTAACATACAAAGGAAATGAAGAATGCAAGAAAAATGTTTGGTATCTTGACACCGGTTCTAGCAACCACATGTGTAGGCCAAAAGAGTTATTTACAAATTTGGATAAGACCATCCAAGCAGAAGTTACTTTTGGTGGCTCATTAAAAATTCCAGTTAAAGACAAAGGTAACTTATGATTACCTTAAAAAATGGAGAGAAGAGGTATATATGTGATGTTTGTTATGTACTTGTGTTAAGAAGCAATATTATTAACCTTGGTCAGCTTTTAGAAAAAGGATATGACATATATTTGAAGGATTGCTCTCTTGTCATCAACAAATGTGGAGAATTAATTGCTAAAGTCAATATGACAAAGAATCATCTTTTCACACTTGATACTCAATTAGAAGTATTAAAGGGCATGAAGTCTGTCATTAAAGATGAATCATGGCCATGGCATTTAAGGTTTGGTCATCATGGTTTTACTGGCCTAAAATTATTATCAAAAGCAAAGATGACAAATGGGCTTCCAGAAATTAATCAACATGACCAATTATGTGAAGCATGCATTAAAGGGAAACAACACAGGAAAAGCTTTAAAGTTGGAAAATCATGGAGAGCCAGAAGATCGTTGGAGAATGTTCACTCAGATATAGATGGACCATTTAATATACCATCACTTGGTGGAAATAGGTATTATATTACCTTTATTGATGATTTCAGGGGAAAACGTTTGGTGTATTTTCTTAAGGAAAAATCAAAAGCCCTTGATAAATTCAAGGAGTTCAAAGCAATGGCAAAAAAACAAAGTGGGCAATATTTAAAAATAATTAGATTTGATAGAGGAGGTGAGTACATGTCAAAATTGTTTGAAACATTTTGCAAAGAGCATGGAATCGTTCATCAGTTAACAGCTTCATATACACCACAACAAAATGACATTGCAAAAAGAAATAATCGCACAATTCTTGATATGGTGAGAAGCATGGTGAAAGGAAAGCATTTATCGAGAACTTTCTAGGCTGAAGTTGTTTTATATGCTGTTTATTTACTAAATCGGTGTCCAACAAAAAGTGTAAAATTCAAAAAATCAAATGAAGCATAAAGTGGTAGCAAGCCAGCAGCTAGATATCTCAGGATTTTCGGGTGCATTGCGTATGCCATATTCCTGATTAAAAAAGAAAGAAGTTAGATGAAAAAGGTTAAAAGTGCATATTTATTGGCTACGAAAAAAGGAGTAAGGCATATAGATTATACAACCCTTTGACCAAGAAGGTGATCATCTCACGAGATATCGAATTCGATGAAGCAAATTATTGGAAATGGAACAAAGAAGATAAGAAAGTTCAAGGACTATTTTTCGATGATGATAATGACGATGACTTTAACACATAAGATGAACAAGGAGATAAACAAATACCTCCACAGAGCCCTACTTTAACAACTCCTAAATCAACAACATTAACTTCATCATAAAGTAGCAATAACAGTAGCGATTCAGGGGGAGCACCTATAAAAATGCGAAGTCTAAATGATATCTATGATGCCACATAACAAGTATAGACAACATTTGATTACTCATTGTTTTGTTTGATGGCGGAGTGTGATCCATTAACATACATAGAGGCTATTAAAGATGAGAATTGGAAAAAAGCCATGAATGAAGAAATTGTTGCGATCAATAGAAACGACACAGGAGAACTAACTAATCTTCCGAAAGTACATAAGGCAATAGGAGTTAAGTGGGTACATAAGACAAAAAAATATTCAAGAAGGAAAGGTTGAAAAATACAAGGCAAGATTTGTCACTAAAGGATATAAACAGAGAAAAGGAATTGATTATGAGAAGCGTTGGCTCCAGTTGCAAGAACTGATACTATTAGACTTATCACAACACTTATAGCAAAAAATAAATGGAAGATTTATCATATGGACGTAAAATTAGCTTTTTTAGAGGGATACTTAGAAGAAGAAGTCTACATTAAGCAATCACCAGGATATATTAAAAAAGGACAAGAAGACAAAGTCTATCGTCTAAAGAAAGCATTATGTGGATTAAAGTAAGCTCAACAGGCTTGGAACATGATAACAGATGAGTATTTCCAAAAGAATGTTTTTGTAAAAAGCCCATATGAGTATGCATTATACTAGAAGAAAAATCAAGACGGTGACATCGTGATTGTGTATTTATATATGGATGATATGATCTTCGCAGGAAATGATCTGAGTATGTTCAATGATTTTAAGAAAGCTATGACTAAAGAATTCAAAATGATAAATATTGGTAAAATGTCATACTTTCTTGGAATCGAATAAAACAAATGGGAGATGGAATATTTATATCGTAGATGTGGAACAAATCTTGAATAAGTTTAGAATAAAGGATTGCAAGCCAATGGCTATGCCAATAGAAATAGGCATAAAATTGAGAATAAATTCAAATAGAGAGTGTAAACTTGACACTGTTCAAAAGTCTAGTTGGAAGTTTGAGATACTTGACTTTCACACGTCCAAATATTATGTACACAGTTGGATTGATCAATAGATATATAGAGAAGCCAAAGCAAGATCACTTCATTGAAGCAAAAAGAATTTTAAGATATGTTAAAGGTACAATAAATCATGGTCTATTTTATACACATTCTCAAAGTTGATTGGTTATTCAAATAGTGATTATGGTGGAGACTTAGATGATCGAAAGAGCACCTCTAGATATGCATTTCATATTGGATCGGAAATATTTTCGAAAAGTAACAAATAGTTGCTCTCTCAATGTATGAAGCTGAGTATATCACTTCATCAGCATGTACATGTCAAGCAATATGGTTTAAGAATATTTTGAGTGAGCTATATCACACATAAAAAGATCCGATTACAATATACATTGACAACAAATTTGCTATATCAATTGCAAAAAATCTAGTGTCACATAGCCGAAACAAACATATAGACACGAAATATCATTTTATTTGAGAGCAAGTGAAAGACAAAACTGTAGAACTCATTCATTGCATAATTAACGATCAACTTATGGATACTTTTACAAAGCCTTTGAAGACCGTTGTATTTTACAAACTCAAAGAAAAGATTGGCACGCAAAGTCGGGTTTAAAGGGGAGTGTTAGAAGTCAAACCCGATTGACACTTCTTGGTTCTTCTAGAGAAAAGACACGGCAAAATGAATTGTATTCTTAGCTATGTGTTAGCTGTCAATGTTTCCTTATTATAGTTGTTTTGTACTTTATTGTTAGCTGTAAAAGTTGGTGGGTAAACCGACTTTCATGCCTATAAAAAGACCCTTGTATTTATAATGTATACATGAGAAAAAACAAAGGAAAAAAATAGAGAGAGAGAGAGTTGAAGCTCACATAGAGTGTAATGTGGATATATTATCAATATATTATTGTTTGATTTAGAATTGTGAGTCTACTAGGTTTCCAACATACCCGAGTACACCAATGCTCGCTGACTATCTCCTTAGCAATTTATCTTGTCAACATTAAAAGACTTACATGAAATTGCAGAGAGAGGTGTTAATGCTAATTCGGCAACAATTAATTGCAACATTAAGGCTGGAATAAATGATACATGTAACTCCAAATTTACTGATCAAAGAGGATTCCATGAAAATGTTTGTTCAAACAAGTTCAGTTTCTATGTCATTTAGGAAAGGAGAAATCAATAAGGCTACTCAGACTTCCATCAGGTACCAAACAAAACTGTGGTATATGTCTCGACATGTTCTTGATGTAATACGTAGTACAGACCTTATTACGTACCCAGGATCTTATATGAAAGAATTAAAAATAAAGGTAATGCAGAATATCTAATTTCTGTTCCATCTCTGATTTCGATGCCATTTCCGAGCTCCAAACGATTACGAATCTCCCAGGATCTTTATGAAAAGTGTTTCCCGACACAAGATTTAGGCCTTTCTATAGTTTTCTCAGTACGAAAGCTCTCTTAACGGGTTAGAGAATCCTTATGCTTCGATTGATAAGAGCAACGGCAGGAGACCTTAACCTTTATATATAGCTTCCATATCGGGCTTCTCCATCACAAGATCGATATGGGTCCGGTCCATACTAATTGGGATCCATTTTTCACCCGAACTTTGACCCATTGATTTAGATCATTTATTGGGCCACTTTATTATCTTTATCTTGATCAAATTACGTAACTTAACCGATAATTTATTTAAAAACTAAAAAATGCAATTAATAGTTATCCAACTTTATGGGAAAGGACAAAATTGTCCAACATTCTCCCCTTTGGACAAGCATTAATTGCAGTTTTTTGACTCTAGTTTAAAAACAGTTTAAAAAAACTCAGTTAAGCCATGCTACTTACTTAGTCAACTAGGTTTAGAAAACAAACATTTTATCCAAAGATAACGAAAGTCCGTCATTCCGTCCTGTAAGGCTTTCGATACCGAAAAGTATCAAATGCATGTGTCATGTGCGACACAGATCCAATACAATCATGTATACCTAATACCTCACTAACATGAATGGGAAAATGGAGTGTGGCAAACTAGGATGATACCTTTATGATCTAAATTATATCATCTTCGTTTGTAGGTCTCGATTTCTCCAACCTTATGCTAAACTGTATTAGAGAAATCCTGTTTTCTCTCACCAAATGCTAAATAGCATTAGAGAAAACTTGTTTCCTCGCACCAAATGCTAAACTGCATTAGGGAAAACCTTTTTATTCTCCAACTGAATGCTAAACTGCATTAGAGAATACTTTTATAGGATTAAAAACTTTTATCCCCTTATCTCATGTCAAATTCATGGATACCCGTATTAAAACTGTATGCGTTTAAATGACATAGGCACAAGGTCAATCTGTATATATGCCCAATGACCTTTAAAAGCTTAAGATCGACACAAATCTTAAGAATTTTATATGTATTATGACAATGTATGATAACACGTATTACTGAGGATAAACGATGATCATCTTTATTGATGAACCATCATACTATCATAATACATCAAAATGTACAAATGCACATGGAGCAAACATAATGATCCGCTAATTAATAGTGTCTAAGGACGTCAAAACACCCATACTGTATAATTGTGTCACAAACACAAGTGGGCGAAAACCTTTAGTTAAAGGATCGACTTACAGTTCCTCAGTCTTTAAATGCTCTAAACCTTAATGTCACCTTTTGTATCAACATCTTTATAGTCAAATAATTGAATTTTAAATGCTAAGACCATGTGATATTCTTTGTTGTTATTAAACAATATAGCAAGAAGATTATCACAGTACAACCAAATAGGTCTAGCCACTGAATCAACCACAGACAACTCAGAAATCAAGTTTCTAAGCTAATTCGCCTGTGAAGCAGTCCCATAGCATACACTATGCATACATAGTTGGGGAAGTTACATGTATCTTCTTAACACACTTCCACGACATTGTACCATCTGCAAACTTAAAACAAATGTAACCTTAAGAGGACTTTCGATCATCAGGACACATAGTTAAAATCTGAATATGAATTTCCTACGAGTTTGAGTTTGTTGACTATGCTATATGTCAACATATAATCCTTAATTCCCTTTAGTATCTCAACACTCGCTAGACTGCATTCCAATGGTCTACACCTGGATTAACCAGATATTAACCAAACAGCCAAACAGTGAATGTAATGTCCTGCCTAGTATATAGCCGAGCATACATCAGCCTATCAACCATACTAGAATATGGAACATTCCTCATTACCTCTCTCTTTACTTTATTCTTTGGATATTGTGCCAAAGATTATCTCTCACTATGAGAGATAGGTGCTATGACAGATTTACTGTTAATCGTATTAAACCTTTGTAACACATACTCAATGTATGCATTTTTTGAGAGGTCTGATGAGTGTTAAGATCTGTCCCGGTGAATCTGAATACTTAGGACAGAAGATGCTACACCAAGGTCCTTCATGTCAAAGTTCTTGACTAAAAGTTGCTTAACCTCATACAATATGGTCAAGTAATTTGACGTGAGCAATATATCATCCATATGCAGTAATAAGAAGATAACTTTGCTCCCCTTGACCTCATAGTACAAACATCTTTTTAATTTTATTTTCCATGAAGCTGAAAGAGGCCAAAACCTCATCAAATGTAAGATATCACTTTTAGGAGTTTTGATATTAACTATATATTGATTTGCTTAACGCACAAATCATGTCAGTTCCATCGGGATCCTGAAATCCTTCATGTTGTACCATATAAACCACTTCATAAAAGTCCTTATTAGGGAAAGCAGTTTTGACAACCATCTTATGTAACTCTATATCATCATGAGCTACAATTGCCTTAATCACTCAAAATGTATCCTACGAGGATACAAGAGAAAAGGTAACATAAATTCAACCTTTCTCCCTGAGTGAACCATTAGGCAACTAAGCGAGCCCATAAACTGCTGAACTCTATCCCAAAATCCTTTAGGTCTTAAAACTTCATTTACAACTGACGAGTTTGCAGTTCCGCTACAAATCAACTAGCTTCCAGACCTTACTATGCTTCATGACTTGTATCTCGTCATTCATTGCATCCCACCACACATCTGTATGGGGTCCAGGAACAACTTCTGTAAAAGTAACTGGATTCGTAACATGTCTAATAGCATAGTCCTGTACACCTGATAGACTATGTAATCAAATGGGATAGCAGGTCATCTCACTCTAGTGGATTTACTTAACTGTATTAGATCTTATACCCCCAGGAACCTATGTGTCTATATGTATTGGTTCTTGTTCCTATACAGGCATGGTACAAAGACCTACATCCATCGGATCTAACTGTATGAGTAGCGGGTACATGATAATTTTAGTATCCGCCCTGCTATCATCCGAAGGGTCAAAGGGCCGGCCCACCATTATCATAGACATCGTATTCCAAAAACTTAGCCGTTTGTGATTCCACTATTCTGGTCCCTCCTTCTCTATAGTAAAAGTTGTAGCCTTAAAGTGTTCAAGATATTTTACTAAATAGTAATGAGCAAAACAAGCATGCAATCTTTCTTTATAAGGATTATACTACCTCAGTAGGGTAGCCCCATATACGAATGTGTGCAAGATTGGCTTTTTAAACTTTTAGATAATTAGGTAGAATAGCCTTGTTCTGTATTGACTTCTTCAAGTCCTTTAGGGAGCAGTTAGGCCTTTCGGCAACACACCATTTTGCTCAGAACTACTCGGTATAGTGAATTAAGTCACTATTTCAACTGATTTTAAATATCTGGTAAGCAGACCTTTTAAAGTCCTGAAACACCATATTTGCTATGATATTCTCCTCCACGTTCTAATCTGACTATCTTGATGAATTTTCCCAATTGGTTCTCAACCTTCAATCTTTAAGCAAGAACACATAACCATGATGGGAATAATCATCAAAAAAATGTCAGAATGCATTTAGAATTGCACAAGGCAACTGTATAAGGTCTATCGATATCTTTATGTATCATATTTAACAAGTCAAAAGCATGAGTTGACCTCAATATTCTTATTAGTCAACTTATCCTGTAGCAGTCAGCACATGTTCCTAGATCATTATAATCTAGAATTGAGAAATGCTTTCCTTGACCAATCTCTCAACCCTAGCTCTAGAAATGTGGCTTAAACTTTTGTGCCACAACATGTATGATTTCTCATTCATCAGGGTCCTTCATAACTTGTTTAGCAAGATACGAAGAAACATATATCTAATTCGAGCTAAGACACATTATATACAAACTATATGACAAGAAAGTTGTATCATTATGTTTTGCATTAATCAACAACTGCAGAACAGAAGCATTAAATACAAAACATTAACCCTCTTTGTCAAAATTTGATCAAAAGATCACATATAAAATGTGTCATGTAAAAAACCAAAATGAACCTTACAACAAAGTTCAGTACATACATCCCCTATAGATATTACTTCCACTTATTCATTGCTGTGAACCATCAATTCCTCCTTCCCTTTATTTAGTTTTATCCTGGATATGAACCTTTGCATTGTGGAAGTACCTTGATCAAATGCTCCACTAAATAGCCACCATGTACTTAATGCGACTATCACAAATTAGATTCATAAATTGATAAGCCAAGGAGTTACTTGATGGTATCAATCTTTCCTTTTAAACCTCATACAACTGGTTTCTTTATGTCTATAGGACCTTTATCAGCACTGGTTTGACCAACATCAGCATGTGGAGAAGATTTAAACTTTCTACCTTCGAACTTAACGGGCTTCATCTTTGTCTTTCCCTTTAGTTGCTTCAAGGGTTGTAGGAGTAGCAAACTTGAGTTTCTCCTCCTCAGCAACGCAATGGGCTATGAACGCACTGAAGTCCCAACATCTTCAATCTACTGTGAAGATGAATTATTCTCGATATGTACTTCATTACTCCCCTTTCTCTCATATATACCTCATGGAGAATAATTCTTTCATCAAGGCACTTGTCTCAACATTAGGTGAGACTGTGTACCTCTGGGAGACATTATTAAGAAACTTCTTCGCTCTATTTGTGTCCGGAAGTCCACTTAGCAAATGGTTAGGAATGGATCTCCTAATGGTAATTTGTTAGACCGATCCCAGGCCTCATAGGTTATTTTATGAGCTCTCGAGCTCATGGATGTAGGTGGAGATGGCCTATCCGTCCCTATGGTCATATCAACCTTAACTATCTCTATAGCGTTCAATACATCCTCTATCCACTTGTTTGTATTGAAATCGGTTAGGGTTTCAATGATGACACTGATTTTGTTAACTGAAAAAGTGAATTCAAGATGATAATCTTTAAATCAGCACAAATGTAGGACAACAACAATACTCAAGGCCATTAAATATTTTCTTTACTGAAAATCCGGTCACACATATTATAAAACACCTGTGGGTTGAATATATAATATATGCAATTAGACCTTCACATAAAAGCGATCAGAGTACAAGTCATCAACTCTCATGACACTACTGCCTGTGGGCGAATATATCATTCAAGTAACGACTTTCCTCTATCTAATGCCTTTATGTACATCTCAAAATCTCATGTAAGGCCAACACTTGTGGGTAGAATAACCAAACATGAGACCAGAGACATCCCCTAACGTGTAAGCAGAACAATTCAAAATACTGACTCGAAAGGCCACTGTGGTAACTACATCCTCATCAGCATTCAAAAAGTCCATAAACACAAGGGATACTCCTTTATGTTATCCTCACAGTCTTTATGGACATATGGTATGTGACAATTTCGCATCAATAAATGCAAAAATCTGAATGCACAGTCTCATTGTCACACACTCGTGCTGAAGACATTCTCTGAATACTTCATTTGAGACTTTCATAAAAGAAAATTCTCAATAGAACGACTATCGTGTGTCACCGGATACTGAACCGATCACCTGAGACACAAGAACCTCATGTATCTCCCTTATGGCAAGTTCGTTGTACGAAAATTCACTCAAAATTGGCTTTAGAATGTCTTTATTCCTTTTTTGATCGACTATCATGTAATCCTGAACACTGAACATGAGATCCGAGACAAGAAAACTTGAAGTATCTCCCTCATGTGATGTCTGAAGCATGAAAATTCACTCGAAATCGGATTCAGAATACTTTAACTCCTTTTTCTGGAGTTAAACTTTAATTTATTGCTAATGTAATAAATCCAAAAAAATGATAAACTTACTTTATAAATTTTCCGGACTCGAAAACTGACCCAAAACACCCCGAGGCACCCTTATGGGAAATCTAAATTTTTGTTTTTTTTATATTGTAGCAGAATCCGTACGACTGACATCATATGCACCACGTCAGTGCGCGTGCGCTACACACGCTAGCGCCGACGCACACCAGATGCATCTAACGCGTGCGCCTCTGCGTCTGGGCGTGGGAACTGTACAGCGTGTGCATTGCACTCGCCGTCACGTGTATGGTTGGATGTGGCGCGTGCTCGACACGCGTCCACTACCCCACTCTTGTGGGAGCGCGGGTTGCAAGTGCGATGCACGCGCTACACTCATCCATCCCCCGTTGGAGGGACATGTCGGCACGCAATTGACGCGTGTACCGCACGCGCCAACCGTATACCGCTATCCGCGGCTACTATAGCAGTGTCGGGCTTCCTCATCACAAGGCCGATATGGGTTCGGTCCACACTAATTGCGATCCATTTTCTACCCAGATTTTGACTCGTTGATTTAGATTATTTATTAGGTCACTTTATTATCTTTATCTAGATCAAATTACGTAACGTAACTAATGAAAAACCGAAAAATACAATTAATAATTATTCAACTTTATGATAAATGACAAAATTGTCCGACACTTGGACTCGCTCACATTGGTTTTGTTGTCGAAGTTTGCTTTTGTTCCAGAGGAAATCACTGTTTTTGCTGGCTATGATTGAACTCCTACTAGTAACCATGTAGTTAACAATGTTATTAGGAAAAATCAGACTCTTCCAGTGCTGATGAGAGTAGATTACGGTTATGCTCATATACTGGTTATTTTCCATGCCTTCCTTCCTTGTTAATTAGTATGTCAACCTCGAGGGGGTCACTCGATTAGGTCAGCTTTTCACCAGCTTCAGTTAGTAGCTTGCCAAAGCCACTGATACAATCATCATTCGTGAATTAAGTCTTTGCACGTACATGTAAGCTGTGAGGGCAGTAAATAACAAGATGTGATCATCACATTGGTGGCTAGTCTTTATCGTGCTTGCGCGTGAGGGTCGAGTCAGGAAAGGTCAGGGACCCATCATTCAAGAAGTTGAGTTTATTTATATTTAACCACTTGAAGCTGGAGATTGATGTTGCTGCCTTCTTGACACTCTAGATCAAGCAGGCCTAGCAAATTACACCTTCAGACTGCCCTTTTTTATTCTGTTCCCTCATTTAACTTCATATCAGAAAGCAATAAATAAACCATACATTGTAACCTATTCCATCATATGAAAAGTCGAATCTTAACTTTTGAAACCTTCAAATGGAACTGAACCCTTAAACACCATCTTCATAGCAAAAATGATTATCTTTGAAGAAGTTATAATAAGCAAGAAAACTAATATATCTTGACAACGGCGTCCTCAAAAATATAGTTTGTCTGTCAAAAGCTACTCAGTTCAAACTTAGGAAATCTGAAATGAGATGGTCATTACAAGATACCAAGAAGATCCTGCAGAACTTGTTATTCTGCTAAATTTTGGTGGCAACTTTTAGGCAGTCATCTTTGTTGCGTATTGTTATGAGAGCCAACTATTTTGGAACATGGTGACCAGGAATAAAATTTCCCAGGTTTCCATTTCCGATGGCATACAGTTTAGCAGTAAAGATTTTCGAAGACTGTTCTTGGTTCCATTAAGAACATAAAAACACATTTTAAGGAAGATGCTGGGGATGAGATACGGACTCGTAAAGCTTTCAGTTCTATAAGATGCCAAAGCAAAAGCACATTAAAAACAAGCAGAAATAGTTGATCACATGAAAACCAGGAATAAAGATAGCTGAAAAAAAGCAATGATTCAAATAAAGATTGTGGGCATGAAACGTTTGTGGTCACTGTGGAGCTCATGACCAAGATGGTTTGACTAGGTCAAATGTATGATCTCATGCAAGTAAAACAAACATCTCTTTTTTTGTGTGTCTGTGTGTTGTAGGCATGGAAGGTAGTGAGGTCACTGTTTAACCTTTCTTTTGATGAAGAAGAGAGATCACTTAAAGCATTTCCCATATGTCAGTTGCTAAAGAGAGATCTCGATACTAACAATAGTATCCTTTAGTTCATCCGTCCTTTTCCAACTTGCATCAATTTGTTTTCTGCGCCTTGTTATCTTCTGAATCCTGCTTGTAGATTTTTTAATATCAAATCCCAACAGAAAAATGTAAACAAAATCAAGTCATATAATTTGATTCTTGTCCATCGATCCTTCTAACATCTCCGTGACTGAAGACAAGAGGTTTAAGGTTTAAAAAGTTCAACCAGTATTAGATCATTATAAAACCTATTAAAAATTGAATAAAATTAAAAATTTTGAAATATAATTGAAAGAGATTGTTATTGTCTATTAACTAATTTAAAGTTTAATTGTAAAAAAGAGATTATTAAATGAAAATTTAATTAGTTTATTTTTATTTATAAGAATTTATTGACCGATTAATTAATAAACTAATTAATTTTTAATAATGAGAGTTATAAAAATAAATTGAACCAGAAAGTTAAAACTTGAATCGAATAATTAGAAGGTTCAACATTTTTATAGCTGAATCAGCCGAACTTTTTAATCATTGGTTTAAAGAACTTAATATCACAACTAACTTTTAATAGTTTCTTAATGAGCATCACAAAAAGTTTGGATTAAGCAGAAGATTTTTATATAGATTTAGATTGGTGGTCAAGAACTAATTGCCTCAACCAAATGAATCTCCTATAATTGTACTATCCATGCCAACTTCAACCTAACCAAACCTTTGGACAAGTAATGTACTAAATACATTGATTATCTATTCATAAACACCTTTTCCTAACTAATATGTGAATGGATGGCCAACTTTACACAAAATGACTTAGGATTGGTCCAAAGCATTCCACACAATGTGTCCAATGAGATGGAGGGGAGTTTGTGTCTTGTGATTACCAGTCAATTGGAATGCAGTGGATGGAAGAAGAAACCATAAAAGCCAAAGGGCAATAGGCCAAAGCTATGATTGATCTTGATGAGAAACTTGAATTTCAAATCTAACGGTCTTGAATACACTTTGTGCTCTCTAATGAATAATGATATGAAAGTGGTCCCAAATTCCCATTTCTTGTTGAAGCAAACACATTTTCTAGGGTTGCTCTTTTTTGATGATACAGACCTCTTTCAAAGAAGAACCATTCATGCCATATTCATCACTTCATTACTCAATTAGTTATTGCCAGAAATTTTCCAGATAGTTTTGTACTGTACACACCACAATAAAGATTATGGCAGTACTGCACTGGCATTTACCAAAAGCAAGCAAGCTTGAGAATTGATTAATTAATTAAGGACAAAGACATGTACTTCTTTTTTATAATTTTACTTATTTTTAGTTATAATTTAATATTTTTTAAAAAATCTTTCCTTTATTAATTACACATGCATCAAGTATATATTTTAACAAATTTTGGAAGAATTGGTAAGGTTATTCCTTTATAACCAGAAGGTCACGAGTTCGAGTCACAGAAACAACCTTTTTGTAAAATGCAAAGGAAAAATTTCGTATAATTGATAACCCTCTCCTGATCCTCGTAAAGTGAGGAACCTTGTGTGCCAGAATTTGAACTTTTACATGCATCTCATATTTCTTCTCTTTTCTCAATTTTTTGTCAAACTAATATGTGACATATTTCAAATTATAAAATATGCTGATTTTATCATAATTTTAATAAAATATGATAATTTTTAAAAAATAAATTAAAGTGTATTATATCTTTATTGTGCATTAAAGAGCAGAAAGAGACCATATATAATGGAGACCTGTGCTGAACCTTGCACTGCAAAACATATCGGTCAGGTGGGTGTGCGAAACTGGTCCCAACCCTGAAACTGCCACCTTAGGCTTTGTTGTTGCCACCTTAGTTTTTATTGTTGTTCTTCCCTGGTCTGCCAATCCATTTATAGCATTAATTACATTTGCCTGGAATTAGCTCTCCTCCACTCAATAACCTCTGCTTTTCTCTTTTTCTTCTGAATATAACCATGAAGTGGGTGTGGTTCTAAAGCTGTTTTAGTGTCACTCCAATCAATTTAAGATTGGTATCTGACACTTTCTGAGCATGGAATTCTCTTCATTTGCAGAAAAGGACATGTGGGTTTTCAATGGCGTGGACATAACCTTCACAATGATTACGGTTTTAGCATCTGATCACTAGCTTCTCTAGCCACAATAAAGTAATGGAACCAGGAGAGTCCACATGTACGTGACACCAGAACAAACAGAGCTCCCTCCATAGTTGAGAGACTTCTTTATGGTATTAAAATCCGTTACAAAGCAAGCAGAGAACAGGAAAAAAGAATCAGGGTATTGTAAAAAGAAGCAAAGAAAATTAAGAAGAGAAAGCAGGAGGAGTAAAAACAGAAAAGGTAGATGAAGAACATTTAACTTTTAATGATAAAGTAGAGTATTAATAAGTAGTACGATACTGTGGTTTGCAAGTTAGATTTGGCATATAAATATAGGAATATTAGTGGTTGTGGTCAAGGTGAAAATTGAAACTTTGAAAGGGATGGTAAACATATGAGAGCGTGTGTTAGAAAACAATAGAAAAAGCAAATAGGCAAAGAACCAACAGGGTCTGATGAAGTTGCAGAACTTGGCAGGGGCTTTTGTCTGCACTTTATCTGCTTTATAGGCCACTCCACACTCCACACTGCTTTATTAATATTAGAATTATAGTTTAGTGGCTGCAAAACAATAGCATACGATTTGAACTTTGTAGAAGAAGAAGAAATGGGGGTTGGAGGAGCATCCACCAAGCTGAAAAGGGCAGCCAAGAAAATGGTTGTGGTTGCATGTGGCTCCTTCTCCTCAAGAAACCCACCTGCTCTTGCAGATCCAGTTTCAAGTTTAAATGTAAGTGAACCCCATTTACCTTCTCCTTTCTTTTATGATGCTGATGCAATTAAAG
>JAOSBM010000204.1:4286418-4303660 GCA_027568955.1 Erythroxylum tenue | reverse complement strand
ACATTAGTGTTAGATGAAATTACCAAACATATTCAAGGTGAGGTACCTTGGTGTATGTTATTTGCGGACGATATTGTTCTAGTGGATGAGACCAAGGAGGGGGTCAATTCCAAGTTAAACTGTTGGAGAGATGTGTTAGAGTCGAAAGGTTTTAAAATGAGCAGGTCTAAGACGGGATATTGAGAATGCAACTTTTCAAAAAACTAGATGGCTCATGAGGTGGCGGTAACAATTGGTACCGACATCATACCATAGAGGACGAGTTTTAAGTATCTTAGGTCTATCATTCAGAGTGATGGTAATACCGATACCGACATAGTACATCGTATTAGATCAGGCTGGGCCAAATAAAAAAGTGCACCAGAGGTTTTATGTGACAGGAAGATTCCTTTAAAACTCAAGGGGAAGTTTTATAAAACGGTGATTCGTCCAACCGTGTTATATGGGGCAGAGTGTTGACCTGCCAAACGTAGGCATATAAGACAGTTGTTGGTAGCAAAAATGCGTATGCTTCGGTGGATGTGTGACATTACCAGGAGAGATAAAGTTCGGAACCGAGTAATGAGAGATAAACTACAGGTAGCCAGCTTTGCCGACAAATTGAGAGAGACTAGGCTTAGGTGATATGGGCATGTGCGTAGGAGGCCCTCCGACGCTTCGGTACGAAGCTATGAGGGAATAACACTTAGTGAATATAAGAGGAGAAGAAGGAGGCCTTACAAGAACTGGTCGGAAGTGATCAAATAGGATATGTCAGAGTTAGCCCTTAATGAGGTAGTAGCTAGAAATAGAAAAGTTAGGCGTAATCGGATAAGGGTAAAAGATTAACCGTTCCAGTTACCAAGAATCAGTACAGCAGTCACTAGGAGATGCTGTGTCACGATGCGTAGATTGCACGACAGGTGCGTGGGCACAGTAGGGTGTCATCCCGGCAGGGTCTCTGAAGAAGGTCTCCTTACTTACTGAGAGACAAGAAGGGATGGCCTTTGTAGCCTATTAGGTTCTTGCAGATCTAACCTCCTTCAGGTATTCCCCATTACTTGTATTTTCTTTTATTTTATGTTTTTAATGAATTGTTTCTGTATCCTGCATCATTCTTATATTGTCTTATTTGCGTATGGATCTACCAGAAACAACCTCTCTACTATGTAGGAGTAAGGCTGTGTACTATCAAACCTCTCCATACTCCGCTTCATTGTGGGATTTTGAACTGGGTGATAATGATAATAATGATGATTTTATCCGCTGGTCAAATTAGCTGATAGAATCAGCTAACAACTAATGCAATATGCTGTTTACCAAACAGGGTCAATACTCATCTTTGTTATTCGTTATTTATAGAAGGGTTAATTAAAAAAATCCAAATTTTTATAGACTGAAAATTTTAAAAAATAATAAAATGCTTAAATTTTCAATTTATTTCAATTTTAATCAACGTTAGCCTCACCGTTATCTATACTGACGTGACATGTTACGTGTCAATGGACCTCACTAATCAGACACGTTAGTGTCATTAAGAGGAGGTTGTCTGATTAGTGAAACGGCGTCGTTTCATAATGAAATTGAAACGATGTCATTTAGATTTTGGAGAAATCTTCTTCGTCACTCGTGACCTAAATCCAAAATTTCTTCTAAAAATTTCACTTAGTTTTGAACCTAAAAAATTAGAAACCTAGAAGTTCCGAAAACTCAATCTAGAGTAATCGTATGCTTATGATTGGGTATTGAGTTTTGCTTTATGAATAACCTAAACCCAGAACGTAGAGAAACCGAATAAATGTTGGTATTGTTTTTGTTTCGTTTCTGAATTGTGAACTTGAACAATAAGGAGGTGGATCACATTACAGAGATGGAGCCAATATTAAGAGATTATTCATTAAGAATTTCTAAATATTGCTAGATTCCAACTCTAAAGGTCTTATACGGAATAAGAACAAGATTGGTTATTGAACAAAGCAATGTGAAATAAGCAAAAGGAGCCTGTAACTTGCACCAGATGGTGCGAACATGCTTGCGGTGAGTGTGGGAGAACTACAAATGTCAGCCAGTGGCAGTACAAGCCAACATGAATGGAAGCCTTCGTGGCTTTGTTTGCAACGGCACCAAAAAATGCAACCAACATAGAGAAAACCTAATCGTAGATAACCACAAATCAGAAAAAAAAAAAAAAAAAAAAGAACAATGTCGATTGGCATCTCGATGCCACACACACAACACCACATCCACTTTCCAAAATTTCAAACATCACGTCACTTTCTCTACGCCTATGTATGGGGTTTATTAACACCCATCGCCAGTGGTGTTTTGCCACCGGCAACCAGCAACCGCTGGTGATTTTTCCAAAATTTAACCATCAAGCATACACAAAAAAAAAAACAAAAACAAAATCACATAAACCAGTAAAACATATACAGAGATAACATGGGTGTGAGAGTGACTAAGAAGTTTCTCCGAAATCCAAATGATTCACTAATTAGACAACCTCTTCATAATCGACATTGACGTGTTTGTTTAGTAGGGGTCTATTGACACGTGACAGTGTCACGTCAGCATATATAACAATGAGGCTAACTTCAGGCTAGAATTGAAACAAATTGAAAATTTATACATTTCATTGCTACTTTGTAAAGTTCGGACTATAATTAAAAAATTAATAAAAGTTTGAACTTTTTTTAGTAATTAATCTTGTATAGTATTACTTGTTCTTAATAATAAAAATAAAAATATTTTGTAAAAGAATATTTAATAGTAATAACAATTAAAAAATATAAATTTTAGTAAAGACAAAAGTTATTCAACTTAATCGGTCTTAAAATTAATAAATTCAAAATAGATGTTAAGTAGGTAAAAAATTTAACAGAATTAAGTCCCTGTTAATTAAATGTTATGTTAATATTTACCTATTATTTTTTATTTTGGGTAAAAGTATAAACGCCCTTTATAATTTAAGAAATCATAGGAGTTTCAAGTGAAGAGTGGCAGACATAAGCACTTCTTGTTTGTAAGGTCTCGTTAAAATCCTGAAGTCCTAATAATTGTCAGTTTACTTGAATTGATCAACTACGTCACTTGCAAAACCTTAATAACTACGAACCAAACTAAAGTAATGATAAAGGGTTTATGACATCATTCATTGTCTCCATCTAAATTCTAAAACAAAGGACACAGAACACTTCTACCAAAGCCTAATAGTACCATACACATTACAAGACAAATTCAAAGCAACACCATTATAATCTAATAAGCTAATTGACATGGTTAAGGAGGTAGATCGATCATGCAAAAATAGATAATGATAAATCCTAAAGGGAGAACAAAAAGAAGCACCAGACGCAGCTAATAAATGTTGACCATGAAGCCAAAAGCTGCATCACTAGTAGTCAATGATCACTTGCTCAAACCAAATAACAGAGAGACTACTTAAAAGCAAGTCAAGTCCTCAATCAAATGCAGGTATGGCCAGCTCCCCAAGTCCTGATTTCAAGGTAACTCACCAATTGAAACACTAAATTAGACCTCTTCTTTCATTTCTTTGGTCTTCTCCCCTCATTAAGAATTGGCTTTTCCTAGTGTTGCAGAAGTCTTCCTTGAAATCTCCTATGGCTTAACCTGTTCTCTAATAAACTGCTCCACCTGAGATATCTCCCCCTTCACACCAGAAGCTTCTGCAAGAGTAACTTTGTTGCTGCACTGAGAAAAAGCAAACGGCTGCCCAGGTGTCCCAAGAGTGAAGTCATTTGCGATATCAGCTTCCGAGACTCCACTTCTTGATGCTCGTAGTTTCTCACTGCACAATGATGACAAATCATGGGACTAAACCAAAGATGCAGTACCACTTGAACCCAAAGAGAATAAAAGGGAAGCATAATGCCATATCAACTAGTAATCACATTACCAAACTCAAAATATATATATATATATATTCAAACTAATAAAATAGATACACTACCAAGGAGAGTTAAATACACAATTGAATTGTCTGTCCTGATACTTTTCAAAAAACAAGCTCCCATTGTCAGATCTTTGTCCCTATATGCGACCATAAACTACTAATTGCTTAAGATTTTAACAACCTCACTTGGAAAATTAAGACCATTCACTACTCACCAACCTATGACATGGCAAAGCTATAGATGAGTGCGAACATCGAAGAACATAGATAGTGAAGATACATACATTTCTTTCTCCAATTGCTTCCTAATGAAATCCTTAGTATGGGCTGCCACTTTGTCAGTCTTGTTACAGCAAATGAGAACTGGAATTTTCTTTTTAACTACGCTTGAGTTGGTTAACACGTCATAGAGGTATCTATCAAACGCAAGTCATAAAAGATTAGAACCACATACTTGTACTAAAGTATTTATGAAAATATAAACTACGATGACTGCTGAATCCAGAAATATATGTTAAAGGCTTCTGATTACTCTGTAACTGCACGCAAATTGGGTAAGAATTCCAAAGCATCAACCAAAAAGATTATGCCGGATGCTTGAGGCAAGAATTCTTCTAATTTAGGCCGAAGACGAGAATGTCCAGGAACGTCAACAAGATGGACAGGTTTCAGTTTGCCTTTCTGTCAAGAATACAAAGGAATGAAAATACAAGCTTGGAGTCGGTTAATTTGATAAAAAAGTCTAGAAACTAGTAAATCCCAAAGGCCTGGCAAATTCAATATTTTCCCTATTTAATGCAACATACATCCAAATTTAATTTTAAGGACGAAAAATTAGCATCGTTCACCTTAGAGCTTTCAGAATGTAGTATGAAAGTGCCCTCATTTGGCTCCATTGACGTAACAGTACCAAGGTGCGAAGATCCATCTCGAAGCTGTTGAAGGCATTAAAGAACATGACAACATACAAATATTCTTATGCAAGTAAATGATAATCCTAAAAAGTTTAAGTCATTGTCACAATCAAAGGAAAAGTGAGCATAGAAATTCACCAAGCAAATTAATCCAATTACTGTAATCATTTAGCACTATCCCTATAGCACAGATGTACATCAACTCAGAAGCCTATAAGTTATAGACCTATGAAAAATCATAAGCAACAAGACATAAATAAAATATCAATATACTTACATATATACTAACAGAAGAAATTGAAAATTTGTAGTTTTCACAAAAAGAACAAAAATACAAAAGCACCCAGAACAATAGCATAACCTCTGGGGAGTGGAAAATCTGTAACGCAGGCTTACTTGATAGAAAAGAACAGTCTTCCCACTTCCACTAAGGCCAGCAAGAACAATAGTATTTGATTTTGTACGCTTGAAGAACCGAACTGCAGAACATAGCAAAAGAACAGATAAGTTGGTTTCCAATTCAATTCTTTCATTAAATATAATTTGCATTCCCGAAAATATGTATATACGCTTGAAGAATCGAACTGTAGAACATAGCAAAAGAACAGATAAATTGGTTTCCAATCCAATTCTTTCATAAAATATAATTTGCATTCCAAAGTTGAGAGAGGATAACCACTGCAGATTCAAATCCAAAAATATGTCCTTGGTAACATCTTGAAACACAACGACAATTCACATGTAACATATAACTCTTGCTGCTTCAATATACTGCAGCATGAGCATCAGTTAATTACATTCAACGTCAGGAATATGAGCAGTTGCAGGGATCGATTCCAAACAACGGAATTTCCCAATGAAAACTGTTACTACCTCTTCAATTATGCATAAAGATAATTGTCAGCCAATAAAAATTAGCAATTTGAAAGATTTTAACATCAAGTGCCCACCTACTCAACATCAAGACACAATTATTTTTCCCTCAATTATTGCCTGAGATTTCATGTAGTTTTGCTTGCTTATTTACAAGAATGAAATTTGTAGATTTTTATGTGAGCTCACTTTCAATATTATAGTTTCTGATGCAAGTGCCTAGCTCAATTGCATCAACCAACTAAAAAAGTTGAGCAAAAATCCATCATGAAATGGAACAGCAGATGGAATGTCTATTGAATGCTACATCAATCAACATAGACAATCAAATTTTAAAACATTCATGAAAAGGAACAGAGAGTTACTGGTTAAAAGGAAAAGAGTGGTGAAAAGCAAAACAGCAACGGCCGCATAAAGTTGAGCAGGGGCTATCTGCTGCACATATTCAAATCCTTGTTCCAGTAACTTCTGCGCTTCGTTTTTCCACTGTTCAATTCCCTCCATCAAAGATTCTGCAAAATCTAAGATCAATGATGTTAATTGCAAGTTTATCTAGCTCAAAGAATGAGAAAGTAGATACACACGAGGTTGAACAGTTCAACGGGAGATGAAGTGTCCCATATCCAAAGATGATTTTCACCATGTAAATAACTTCCACTCCCTTCAATTTCCAGCCCTCAAGACTACTGTGTTTTTCTGAGAGACTACAAGAACTGGATGCTAGGGGAAACAAAAGAATCGATTAACTTTACTAGCAAAGGTTTATAATCAAACGATGATTTGTCTTTGTCTACCAGGCAAAGGTTAAAATAGGAGGCCAAAGTCCATTTTATACTAAAAATGTATGCTTATCCTGTTACTTCACAAACCTCTAATCTAAAGTTATTAGTAACACACAAAATCCAGTTATCATATTAATCAAAATCTAACAACTGAAATACAGAAATTAGGACTTACCATGCAAAGTACTATCAAATCATCTGCGGTTCATTTCTTACAAATTCCAAAGTTTATGTCCATTCACCAACCCTACTAGTGGAAATCAGATTTATTCAAATCCCACATAAACACGTACGACCAAATACTCTCCCAAAGCACGAATGGTAGGTTACACTAGCCGAATCTTAACATGCTATTCTAATCATTTCCACGCTGATTACTCACGACTGCTAACTAAGACCAATTTCTAAGTCTGAATCCTCTTAGATAAAATTCAAGCAGTCAACAGCTACCAGTAAAGAGACTTGCAGTGTCAAACAACAAAGGGATATTTTACCAACAAAGACCATTAAGAATAAGCTAAATAACACGCATATTGTAAGAAACATACATCACGACAAGCCGATAGTTAATCATTGAACTTCTAGCAATTATTTCAAAACGAATCGAATTGCCCTATGACAAAATTCTCTTCCACTACCACTCGAAATTCTATTTGATCAATTTCCACCGAAATACATTCTACTCCACGAAAATCCTGGTGACTAAATAAAAATTAGCACGAACCCACCTCAAAACAACTTCAAGCTTGGGTCAAGAGCTTCCAATGCATTACCCAGAGTCCTGTCCCTGCAAAAATTGCAGCATGAAAAGCGACTTTCAGAGTTTTTATGCACTGAACATTAAATAGAGGAAAAAGAGTGCGAGTATGTCAAGGTTGTTTAAAGGAATTCTTTTTGTTCTCTTCTGGGTTGAGAGAGACAGATCGAAAGTAGCCAACTTTACCGGGTATGGACGATTTGGGTGCTGATGGCTCTAAACTGTGTATGTGAATTCTGGGTGACTTTGGGTTTCGGAGAACAAATGACTAAGTGCCCTTCAACGATTTTTTACAAAATCCTGAGAACTACCTTACATGGAGGTCATTGCCAACAAGAAACGGAATAAAATATTCTTCTACCAGGAGCAAGTTCTCAACTTTTACAAATTCTTTAATCAATTTCCTATCTTTCAAAAAAATAGTTTTGTTTTTCTATTTTTTATTGAAAGAAGATTTCAAAAACAAAGAAATAATTTGTCAATATTTGTTTATTTTAAGTTTTTTATTAATTTTATTGTTGCAATACCATTTTCAAATAGGCTAATATCAATTCTATCTTATTAATGCCTAAATTCTTTTAAACAATAATTGCATAATTTTAATAACATTTAATTATAAAATTTTTTTAATTTTTTAATTATAACCCAAAATTTTAATTTTATTATTACAATACATGACATTCTATATTTATCATTATATAGTTGATATGATTTGTCACATCAATTCCGTTAACGAGATACTAACGTTGAGATATATTTGTAAAAAATTGAAAATTTAAGTATTTAATTGTTTTTTTTAATTTAAGCTATAATTATAAAATTATGTAATCTTTAGGATTTTTTTTAGTAATTTTCCCTTTTAATAATATGATATATCTATATGGATTTTTTTATTAATATTAGCAATGTAACAAAGAAATTAAAGTACATAAATTTATAATTAGTGGACAGAAAAGTATTTTAAAAAGATGCTCCTTTACATTATTTTTTTAATAAGTTAAATTATGTAAGTCAAATAAAATTTCTATTGTAATTTTAGTTACATAGAAATTTTCAGTGCTAGTTTTACTTTTTCTCTGTAACTTGCATCATTTTTATATTGTCTCATTTGTATGTGAATTTACCGGAAACAGCCTCTCTACTATGTAGAGGTAAGGCGGCGTACTATCAGACCTCCCCAAACTTCGCTTCATTACGGAATTTCGGACTGGATGATGATAATGATGGATGAAGGAAGGAGGAAAACATACACAGCAACCATTCATAACTTGCTATGGGACAAAATAGCTTGAACTTAGTTAGAGAGAAACAGAAATAATAGAAAGAACTAAGAAGGAAGAGATCAAAACTAATTCTGAGAACTTAGCTGACCTGCCATTGTATCAAGGCTCTTTTAGTTACTTGTTTTGTTATGTTAAATTACTCAGCCCAGAAAGAACATTTAAGATAAACTGAAAGAAATGTTATTGGGAGAACAAAAAGTAATCTTTTCTTAGCTACTCTTCCTCATGATTGCCTTGCATTATCTTCCAGCACTAAGTTGCCAGTCACAATACAAATCCAGAAGAAAGCTTAAATCAAAAGAGGACAGCTCATACAAAGAATAAAAACAACATAAAAATGAAATTTCAGAAGCTGACCATTAAATCACAACTTTAAACAAATCGGTTTACAAAGGTATACATACTTGCCCTGTACTAAGGAAACTAACTTGTCATTGTCCTACAAGGGCATGAAATCCTGCTCAGATTTATGATTATAGAGAAGTTTCCGCTCGGCATCCACAGGTTACTCCAGGTGATCAAACAAGATATAGAACCTGTCACTACAATCTCTTTGTGAAAAAAATTGTCACATCAGTACATAAGAGCTCTTGATTGGGCTTGATATTTTCAAGAATGGCAGCAACTTGAAGTTCTAAATGTGTGTTAAACCTGCTTACGAATCTCAATGTCCGGAAGTTCACTGCTTCAAGCAAACGTAAGCAATTCCTATACTGTAATGTAAAGGAACAATTTCTGGCAGCTACTTCATGATGAAGCACCTGTAAATGAAACATACAAGCTTTTGGGTGACAACACAACTTGAAAAGAAATATAAATGAAACTTGCCCATCCAGTACTGATAGCCTAGTTATCTCATTGTTCACTGGAAAGCATCTTGAAAATCTATGCCTCTTTCAACCACTTCATTCAGGGAGAGCTATTACTTTAAAAACATTTTGGGGGCCAAAATGGAGATAGGAATATCCCATCTCCTTAAGTAAGGACAACAAAGGTCAACTACGTCATTGTGCATAATATTTTCGGATCTGAACATGCAATCTTTTTAGTACAATTTGAAAGTATATAAATGTTTGATTTTGTTCTTGAACATCCAAAGTTTACTTCAATACGATCTGAATGCACTTAACCCGCACAAAGTCTGAAAAGAATTAAGTAGCTAGTGTAAGCCAACCCAACAGTTGAACTAGATGACCTGGTAACCATGCTTGGAGCAATGGAAAATGTCACTTTAGTAGTGCTACACATTGTAAAGAGTGCTATGCCAGTTGTTGAAACAAAATTTTAACTAGAGAAAAATGGGACTAAAGAAGGAAATTAAAGAAAACTACGAAGTTATATAAACATAGATGAGAAGTTTTAACAATTAATTCACACATCAAAAGTACAAAACACAAGATTAATGGACTTACATTGTTGATTCCCTTGATAATCTGAAACCCGCAAAACCAGGACCAAAACCAGCCAACTCTAGATCTACTTCTAGAAATGGTCATGAAGCTCAAAAGGAGGATCTTCAACCCTATCTCAACATTCTCAATTGAAACTTTCACCATTCTTCTCTTGTTATCTTGCAGAAAATTGTCATCCATCCCATATGTTTAACAAAAATGGTCTAGTTTAAAAGACAATGTCTCCAAAAACACAGGAAATGAAGGGAAGTTTTCTCCTTTCTGGAAGCAAATTTGTTTCATATGCCTTTGGTGAGATAACAAGCTAGAAGGCACATACAACCAAAAAAAACTGGCTCAAAATTACTGTTGAGTCGTGCCTTCATATCTGTTGTCTTGTGCAGATAGCATATCAGAGACAACTTGGTGGTTCAGCTTCACATGAGAAGCCAATGAGATAAACTAAATGTAAATCCACTTGCGTATTTCAAGGGTATCAAGGACTCCAGCTTAGCTCAACGTAAAGCAACCAAAGATTCCAGTGTCTCGTATATATCCTCTGTTTTAGGATGTGTCTTGTCGAAAGAGTAGAACTGGTAAAATGTGTTATCAACCTCAATCCAACTGCAACCTGGTGTCTTATAAGCATTCCTTTCCTTTAACATCTTCCTCACCTTGCGGACATCATCCCATTTTCCTAGCTCGCCATACATATTGGCCAATATGCTGCCATAACCCGCATTATTTGGAACAATTTCATTCAGTTTTCTAACAGCAAATTCCGCCAACTCTGTATGACTGTGTATTTTACATCCATTAAGCAGTGAACCCCAAACCACCTCATCAGGTTCGCTTTTCATTCCCTTCACAACTTCTAAGGCTTCCTCAAACCTTCCAGCTCGACCAAGAACATCAATTAAGCACCCGTAATGCTCAATCTGAGGTTCAATCCCATACTCCTGAGTCATCATTTGGAAATAAAGACGACCTTTTTCAACTAGTCCTCCATGAATGCATGCATTCAACAAGCCAACAAAGGTAACTTCATCTGGTGTAACGTTGGCAGGACATTTCATCATCTCCTCAAACACGGAAATTGCATTCTCGCTTTGTCCATGCAGTGCTAAGCAATTGATCATTGAATTCCATGACGTCAAACCTTTCTTTGAAGTCATTTCAAAAACCCTTCTCGCCTCCTTCAAGCTCCCACATTTCCCATACATGTCAACTAGAGCATTAGACACAAACGAATCAGAAACAATCCCATGCCTATAAACATAACCATGGATCGATTTTCCTAGCTGAAGCATGCCTGTATGGCCACAAGCAGAGAGTGCACATACAACTGTAACAGAATTAGGCTTATTCTGAGCATGATCTGGCTTTTGAGCTAGAATTGACATATTTTTAAAAATCGAGATGGCCTCTTGAAACATTCCATTCTGTGTGCAACCAGCAATGACAGCATTCCAGGAAGGAGTATCTCTCTCAGACATTTGTTCGAAAAGAGAAATAGCATTTCCGACCTCTCCTATCCTAGTATACCCAGAAATCATAGCAGTCCATGACACAACGTTCCTCTCAGACATTTCGTTAAACACCTTCCTCGCATCACAAATATCTGAAGGAGACCTCGAGTAGGAGTCAACTAAGGCAGTTTGCACAACTGGGTGTTTGCCAAAACCCGATTTCGTAATGTGGGTATGCACCAATTTCGTAACTTGACACGATTTCAATGCATGGGGGTAGATAAAATGGTTGGGTTTATCGTGGCCGTGACGAATCATATCACGAAACAACGCCCAAGCTGTATCATTATCCGGAAGAGAAGCGTATGCAGTAACCATAGCAGTATAGAGGTAGACATTGGGGGAGCAGAGATTGTCGAAAACAAAGCGAGCATAGGCGAGGTTGGAGAGCCTGAGAACGCAGAAACGAACGAGTTTGAAAGCATAGAAATGGGACTGCGAGTAGCCGAGAGTTACCAGAAAAGATTGGAGTTGTTTGAGATGGTTTAAGTGATTACAGTTTGAAAGTACTGACAAGACGTGTTTGTTGAGGGAGTTCACAAGACCAAGACGATGCATGGTGCAGTATGCTCTCTAACGGACATGGCAGAAGCAGATGCTCGCTCCTCTTACAACGTACGTGTCTTCATAAAAAAAGTTATCTTTTCCTGATATGGTTTTTTGTTTTCAAATTTCTGTTTTTCAAAACAAAAAGGCTTTCAATTTTCATTTTAAAACAAAAGCAGAAATTTTATTTTCATTATTAATTTATTATATAATAATTAAATATTAGATAAAATTTTAAAAATTAATTAATTTTAAAAATTAATTAATTAAGTCATTTTATTTTTAT
This sequence comes from Erythroxylum tenue, assembly GCA_027568955.1. Lineage (NCBI taxonomy): Eukaryota > Viridiplantae > Streptophyta > Magnoliopsida > Malpighiales > Erythroxylaceae > Erythroxylum > Erythroxylum tenue. The sequence continues at coordinate 4,291,407 of JAOSBM010000204.1, read as the reverse complement.
ATAATATTTAGTAATAAATATTGATAAAATGTTAATATATTAAAATAATTTAATTTATAAATGAATATTTATATATTTTTAATTACTAAAAATAATTTAGTTTAAAATTTATTCATATTTTAAACTCAAAATATGATAATTAAATTAGAGTTCTTATTAATAACTCATATTAAATAATTAAATAATATATTACAATCTCTTCTTGTTTTGAAAAATCAATTTGCCTATGAATAAAATTAGAAAATTGGCTTTTTATATAAATTATAATTTGCTTGTTTTTGGAATATTATAGTTAATTTTTTTATTAGATAAAGTTTTAATTTCTTGAATCAAATTTAAATATATGAAAATTTTTAATTATACATATTAAAATAATAAAATACAAATTAAAATTAAAATTAAAAGATAATAATACTATTAAAATTAAAATAAATAAAAACGCACCAATAGAAAATAAAAAAGTGATAAAATAAATAATACAAAAATGTTGACTAAGGTAAAGAATAAAAATAAAAAATAAAATAAGTAAATAACTACACAAACAGGAAAGAAGACAAGTAAATAAATAAATCAAATAAGTCATTAGAAGAAAATATTTTGCCTAAGTAAAAAAAGTTTAACCTAAATATCTACGAGAGAAGTATTACATATTAAATGTTCAAGCTAAAAACAAGACATAAGACTCGAAAGACAATGTTTAAAAGATCTTTGAAAAAAAGAATGAACTTTTTATGTGAGATCCTTTTATTTGTATTTTAGGACTTTAAAATTTTCATTGAGAGTCATGTTCTCGGTAAGTTACAGCAAAATCATATCATTCTTGCTCCCGACATAAATAAATAATTTATTATAATTATTTTTAATTATTAACTTAAATTAACTTTAATTCGTTCATATTGAGTTGGGTTATTATATTTGTAACATTTGATATTTATATTACTTGTATTTTGCCGTTATTTTTTCAAGTGAAGTCTAAGAGAAGAGATTTTTCTAAAAACTTTAAAAATTAGGAGTTTTTTGCAAAATTTAAAGATTAAGAGGGTTTAAAATTTTTTTTTACAAGTGTTGGTTTAAAGTTGAACATTTGCCTCTCGTTTTCTCTCAAGAGTGCAAGTTTTGGTTATGCCTTGAGTGTGCATGTTTTGTATTGCTTCTCAATTAGATTTGGTTTTTTCTGGTCTTCATTATAGATCATGGATCCAAAATTCCAAAAACTCTTTATTAGAGAGAAAGAAAATGTTGAGTTCGTGATCCCTACGGAAGATATTCAAAAGAAGGAGATTATTTATGATCTATGCCTACTGGGAAAACTGGTTGGAGAAAGAGCTGTTAACTCGGGTGCACTGGAACGAACTCTGTTGAGTCTGTGGCGTCCTATGTGGAGAGCGTATATCAAATCGATGGGCGATAACAACCTCTATGTAATCCAGTTTTATCATATCTTCGATCTAAAGAAAATGTTGGCAGGAGGACCGTGGTCATTTAACAAATGCATTCTATTAGTTCATCAATGGAAGGAAGGGGAGAACCCGGATGTTAACAACTTCATTCATGAATATATTTGGGTGCAATTCCACGATCTCCCCCCCCCCCCCGGGTTTTGCTTCTGAGGCATTGGCAAATAGGTAACCTGATGGGCACTTATCTAGAGTATGATTCTGCTAATAAAAGGAGTTCATGGAATAGTTATATGAGAGTCTGGATTCGTATAAATGTGGAGGAACCGTTAATGAGGAAGAAGAGCATAAGAAAACAAGGCGTAGAACCAATGGAGATAACATTTAGCTATTAACGTATTCCTCTCATCTGTTATCTCTATGGAGTAATAGGACACAACGAATCCAATTGTCTTAAATTGCTTGACAAACCGAAGGAGGAACTCTGCCGTGAATGGCCGGAGGAAATTCAAGCAGAAGTGCGGGCAAAATACGCAAGAAGGAAGGTGCAATGGAAATGCGATCCTGGGAACGATTTTGCTGCAAATTTTGCCCCACAAAATCAGGAGTTCAAATTTTAACAAAAGGCATATAAGAATCCCCACAGGATAGGTAACAATTTTTCTTTCTTTCCCAAGAAGATCACGTTTAAATCAACTGCAGGTTATCCTCCTCATTTGGGCAATAATTACATGCACCCAATGGAAGCACAGTTGATGTGGCGACAAATAACGTGTCTGGACAAACAAAAAAGGAAGTTTCAATTATGAACATAGAAGAAAGCAAAAAACGTCCCCGACAAGGAAACACAGAAGCTACTTCAATCGAGGGGATGACCACGGGCGATATTTTATCATCTTCACTTTCCTCACAATCTACCACTCAAGAACTAGCAGCCGGTCTAGTTCAGCAAACCCTCCGAGAGACATGAATTGCATTACCTGGAACTGTCGTGGATTAGGTAACCACCAGGCAGTTCGTGCCCTCAAGGATTTAGTTAGATTTAATAAGCCTTGCATTCTTTTTTTAAGTGAAACTCTTGCGAACTCTGATAAGATTGCAGAAATAAAAAACATGTTGAAGTATGACTCGTGTTTTTTTGTTGATCGGCTTGGCTGCAGTGGTGGTTTGGCTATGCTTTGGATGGATATTGTCTCTGCTACTATCACAGGATTTTCTAACAATCATATTGATTTGGTTATTGACAATTTAGTTACTCCTAAATGGCATATCATCGGTTTTTATGGCTTCCCGGACTCCCATAGAAAACGTGCTAGCTGGGAGCTTCTTCACTCTCTTTCACGACTTCACAACACACCTTAGGTTTGTTTCGGAGATTTTAATAATCTTCTTTCTCTCAATAATAAATTAGGAGGAGCGGATTATCCTAGCTTCTTGTTTGAAGGTTTTAGACATTGTATTGCGGACTGTAATCTGATCGATATTCCTCTTATTGGTTTTGGTTACACATGGGAAAGAGGAAGAGATTCAAACTCTCTTATTCTAGAGAGACTGGATCGTGCTTTTGTGAACAAAGAATGGATGAACATCTTCCCTTTTCATAAACTGTACAACCTTGTGTGTGCTACATCTGACCATAATCCTATAAAATTGGTGGCTGCGTATAAGCTTCCCGTTAAGGAGATTAGCCAATTTAATTTTGAAAATAAATGGTTAACGGAGGAGGGTTTTACTGAATTTGTTGCTCGAGTTTGGGCTGCTAATATGCACATGAACGTTCTTTCTCGCCTCAAAGAATGTGGCATCAGATTGCTTAACAGGCAGAAGCATCTAGGGAACAATTTCTCTGAAAGAATTAAAACTATTAAGAGGAACATGGAGCTGTCTCGTCAGAATAATCATTGTGCTTCTTTTAGGATGCAAAAATCCAAGCTTAATAATCTTCTCGCCCAGGAAGATATAGACTAGAAGCAACCTTCAAAGATTTTTTGATGCAATATGGGGAGGCTAATTTGAAATATTTTCACGCATAATCTTCTAAACGAAAGAGGTTAAATCATATCTCCTTACTCATTGATGATAATGGCTAGCAGGTGTCGGATGAGGAGGGTATGGGTCACATTGTTCTTGATTATTTCAACCAATTATTCTCAGCTTCTAGGGGGAATGAGTTTAGTCAATTTGCTACTGTTAATTCTGTTGTGAACCAGGTGGATAACGAGCTCCTACTAGCACCCCTGCAGATTGAGGAATTCAGGAAAGCAGTGATTGAGAAGCATCCGGATAAAGCCTCTGGGCCCAATGGCACGAACCCAACATTTTATCAGAAATGTTGGTACCTCCTGGGGACTGATATATTTAACAACTGCCATAATTGGATGGAGAAATGTGAGTTTCCGGATACCCTCAATAATACTGTGATTGTCTTGATTCCCAAAAAAGACAAACCTAATTGCATGAAAGACCTAAGGCCAATAGCTCTGTGGAATGTCATCTATAAAATCATTGCTAAAGTTATTGCGAACAGACTCAAAATTCTCCTTCCTAGGATTATATCGCCTATGCAATCGACTTTTATCCCAGGTTGCCTAATCACCGACAATATTATGGTAGCCTTTGAAATTATCCATTATAAGAAGAATAAAGGGAAAGGAAGTTAGTGTAGATGCTCTTAAAATCGACATAAGCAAAGCCTATGACAGAGTCGACTGGGACTATCTAAGATTTATTATGCTAAAGCTGAGGTTTGATAACAGATGGGTTGATCTTATTATGTTATGTGTCACTACTGTGAATTATTCTGTTGCGTTCAATGGTTCTGAAGTTGGTCCTATTGTGCCTAAGCACGGGCTGAGGTAAGGAGACCCCTTGTCTCCGTACCTGTTTATCCTTTGTGCTGAAGGCCTTTCCGCTTTGCTTAGGAAGAATGAAGCTCGAAGTGATATCCATGGTGTAACTATCTATCAATGCAGCCCTAGTATTTCTCATCTTTTCTTCGCAAATGACAGCTTTCTATTTTTTCGAGCAAACATGGCTGAAGGCAACAACATTAAGAGAGTGCTCGCTATCTATGAAAAAGCTTCGGGGCAGGCGATCAATTTTCAAAAGTCTGGCATTATGTTTATCTCTAACACAAAACCTACCGATAAACATGTTGTGGAAACTATCTTAGGAGTCATCACCCTTATTGATCATGGGAGATATTTTGGTCTACCCTTGTTAATTGGACGAAAGAAAAAGCAAGTTTTTGCTTTTATAAAGGATAGACTCAGTAAACGGGTTGCTAGCTCGAAAAATAAGCTACTTTCAGAGCCGGGCAAAGAGATAGTCATCAAAACAGTTGCACAAGCTCTTCCTGCCTATTGCATGAGCGTATTTCTTTGTTGGCCCCGAATTCTTTTTATTGGAATAAGCATAATTTTGGTTAAATGTTGAGATTTTGAGTAATAAATTTTTTTTTTGTTAGAGTGAAATTAGCATGTCTATGGTTGGAGTATTAATAGGATTAAAATGATTGGAATAAGAAGTATTAAATTGAGAAATTAAGAAGTAAGAATGAGTAAGGGTATTGTGGGAAGTTCACTTAAGCATT
>JAOSBM010000204.1:4167835-4181657 GCA_027568955.1 Erythroxylum tenue | reverse complement strand
TTAATTAGTTAATTACTATATGTTAATTAAGTAATGACTCTCATTCCTCTCCTATTTGAAGGGAATAGAGCATTACCTTAAACCTAGGAATGAAAACATTACCTATTCAATGATAGCATCTTACCAAACAATACTTTTCATTCGATACCATACCTATTTTTTCAAACCCCCAAAACAAGCACACCAGGATCATGCACAAACTGCTCTTGTCTATTGTCATTCCATGATTAAACAGCTATAACGGACCTACAAAAATGAAAAAATTTTAGAATGGAAGTTAAGAACTAAGATAAGTAGATCTTATCAGCTTCACTTCATGCAGAATACATACACAAGGAGAGCTGCTGCAGCCTCAAAGCAATAAAAAAAAATCGGGGGAAATATCCATATCATCTACATTTGGAGCGGGAATGATAAATAGCATCTCCACCAGAAATATCAATAGTGAACGGAGAATCAATAACATGATAATCCACCTGAAAGTATGATTACATTGTTGAAATTGTGCTTGTAGAACAAATGATCCAATACACACTTGTAATGCCCTAGATAAAGCAGTCCCTTTAAGACTCAACTTCGTCGTGAGCATTAAAAAAGGAGAAAACATTTTCCTTACATGCAATCTTGTAGTATGCAATCAACTCCCCGGCCTCTCTGTTTGCACAGGTTCAGAATCAGAGTGCTGCAAGCACTAATTCTTTCCAGAAAACATGAATATCATTCAAGAATCCCATATTGCCAATTAATATCCTGAGGCCCATCTCCTCCTCACTTTTGTCAATCGCAGTTCACTGTTTGTTTAGAGTTTACTAATTGATACCTAGAACCTCAGAAGCATGTCAGTTTTCTTTCTGCAGAATGAAATATTCCTCATGGAAAACAAATACCATTTCAGGAAGGAACTAACATGGGGCATAATTTAGGAACAAAATCTATGACTAATCCTGCACAACCTTTTCATCCATAGAAAAACTGCACATTTTAGTAGCTAAATGAGTTAATTGGACAGAGCAATGTCTGCAAAGTACAGCTCAAAAGCAAAAGAAATGATAATAATAAATTCCACAAATCTATACGGAAACTACCTGAATGTACATTAGCTGATCATAGCTCATGGCCTTGCTTCTAATCCCTGGGTGTGATCCATCCTCAAGATACAAATGGAAAATCCATTTAATTTGTTGCAAAAAAACATATAAACGCTTATATATATGGCAATTATGAAAATTGCATGCCATGATCACAACTGCTGCTACTGGGGCCTATAAGATGGATAATAAACAAGGCTTCAGTAGCTGGAAGCTATATTGGTGACACAGAAACAGAGCTAGGAAGATCCCTGAATAACTAATTATATCTGTAGTTGCTGACCAACTTTTGAATGCCCTTTCCTGGAAGGTGGTGAAACTGAGAATGCTAAGCCTATAGAAATATCTGTAATAAAGCAATGCGGAAGAAAAAGATGGATGACTCGAAACTGAGAAAAAGAAAATTACGATGTGGATTAGAACCTCATCTGCCTGAAATTACCAAGATATTTTATACGGAAGAAAAAGATGGATGACTCGAAATTGAGAAAAAGAAAATTACGATGTGGATGAGAGCCTCATCTGCCTGAAATTACCAAGATATTTTGAATTACAAAAGATCCTTACTCTTCCTTAGGCTTCCTTTTTCTTTTTTTCATGAGTGGAAAATTTTACGTAATTGGCAATTGAATCAAAACAAACTGAACTGCGTTTGATGAGAAACCATTGATATCTTCTTTATCATCCTCTGGCTTCCAAGAACCAACAAGAAGAGACAGTAAGCAAGCCTAAAGCATCAATTCATTAAGCTGAATCAAAATAAAACTCATTGAAATTAAACCGATAGACTCAGCCTAAGAAGAAGAAAACTTTTCATTATCTAAGAGGATCACCGGCAACGAGCCTAGCACCAACTCTGTCCAGCCTCTTGATCATAGCCGCAGCTTTCAAATTACCCTCCCGCCAGAACGCCTCCACCATCCTCTCCCCAATGTCCTTCCCTCTTTCCTCGTTATCTATTAAAGCCACCGCCGTGGGCCCCGCCCCACTTATGGTACAGCCAAAAGCTCCCGCCTCCATAGCCGCCTTCTTGACCGCTTCCATCCCGGGAATCAATGGGGCTCTTTTGGGCTCCACGATCTTATCGGCCGATAACGCCTTTCCTAACCCCAGTAAATCCCCTTCCAGTATGGACGCCACCAATGCCCCAGCTTGACTGCAATTCCACACATGGTGTGACATCCCTACTTCTGTTGGCAACGCCGCCCTCATTTTCTTGGTGGGTGCCTCGAAGTTAGGGCTAACCAGCACAAAGATCAAATCTTTTTCTGTTGGGAACTTGAGTCTCATTAGTTCCAACGGATCATAGCTCCGAATCAACACGAACCCACCCATGATCGCTGGAGCTATGTTGTCCGCGTGATAACCCGACACTTTAGCTTCTGATTCCAGTCCAGCAAGTACCAGTTCTCTACTATCTAGTTTTCCTCCGAACATCTCGTTAACTGCTACGGCGGCGGCGGCGGCGCTAGCTGCGCTGGAGCCGAGTCCGCTCCCCAAAGGAAGGCCCTTTTCGAGGGTGAGAGAGAGTCCTACAGAGCGGATCTTAAGCATTTTCATGGTGGCAATAGCAGCGATACCAGCGCAGTTAAAAAGTGGATTTTTGGAGAGCTTTCTAGAGGCATGATTTCCTGTTATATCGGAGATTGAGATCTCGCCTGAATGGACCGATGGATCGACGCGGAGGGAGACGTAATCACCAACTCCATCAACTGCGCAACCCAGGAAGTCAAACCCCGGTCCTAGGTTGGCCACGGTGGCGGGTGCAAAGGATTTGACGGAGGTATAAACAGGTTCGAGTTCGGTGGTGGTAAGTGACAAGTTGCAACGGAGTATGGATTTGTGATTCGTATTGTTATCATTGAAGAATCCAATGGGTTTAAATGGGGTTTGGAAGCAAATCGCCATTAAGAAAATTTTCAGAAGTTTTCTTATTGAGGTGGAAGTGAACCAGTTTTAGAAGAGGAAGAAAGGTTTGCGAATGTTTGAAGATGAGAGATACGGGCCTTCCGAGCTGCTTAGATACTGCCAGTATTTAGAAAATTTAGGGTTTACACTAAAGTTAGGGCTGAATTGGGGTTAAATTGATTTTAATTATGCTTTCTTTTCGTGGTTTAATTTTTTTTAAAAAAAAAGAAACTAAACAAAGATTACACAATTAAACGCAGGAAACAAATTCTCGATAAATCCTTTAGCAGGATCATATGGCACCTTATAGGTGTAGTAATAAAATAAGTGACGTCAACATCAAAATAACTGACATAATTAGCTAGTCAGTCGGCGCATATGTTACTCTCTTGGTAGATGTGTCGATAAATAATGGTCCAGTTTCTAGTGAACAATTCGTGAATGCCTAGAACTATAGGATCAAACGTCCTGGCTCGGTGATCCGGAGAAGTGAGGATATCTATCATCACTTTGGAGTGCACTTCAAGTTCGATCCATTAGTACCCCAAATTTCACTCAAGAGTCAGCCCAGTATACACGCCCCAAAGTTTCTCAGATATTGGAATGCACCAGCCAAGATTTTGTGTGAAACCTTCCCGTCAGTGACCGTCGCTGTCCCATAGAAGTCAATTTTCAGTTAAAATTTTGCCAAATTGTTATTAATATTTTTATTATGGGTGATAATTATATATTAAATTAAAAAATGATTAATTTTAATTAATTAAATTTTCATAAAAGATTAGATATAGATATAAATACATTATCATTATTTTTACAAATTAGTCTTTAGAAACAATTTTAATTACTTTACATAACATTAAAGTTCTTTTAATGATATTTGAGGACATTATCTTCATTTATATTATTTATAGATTGCATTTGATAACAAATGGATAGAATGTGAATGCCCTATTACTATATTGTAATTTGACTCCGGACGACTAACAAACGCTCGAAGACAAGTCAAGAAAAAGATGTTTCAATCATCTAGTATGAAATTGACTTTGTTTATTCCTGCGGAAATTGTTTCTTAATTTCCTGAAAGAATTTTTGTCTTCATTACACGATTAAGGAAAGGAATGTCGAACTGGTTTCATGGCAATTTCCATGCTTCTAAGGGTTATACAACTTTGGTCGTTTTAAGTTTCTTGGTAGCTTCCAATATCTGAATGTGTGGTGGTTCTATCACTGGTGATTTTCTAAGAAAGTAATGTAGTTCGAGAAAACTTTGAAATTCTTACCTGGAAATTTCCTCATCTGCAAGTCTATAAGTTTTTGTCGGTGAATCTGATCTGGGGATTGCTTTTTCCAAGCAGAGCTTTCATTGCAAGTTTTAATCTTTAAGGTTTGACCTTTTTCATTTCCTTAGTTAGGATTGCAAGAGTTTTTGATTTTTAGTCTGATACTGTATTATAATTTGTTCCCACTTCCAGAATTCAAGTTTATCAGCTGTGCGTGTAAAATTATATGCAATTTGGAATTTGCGACAGGTAGGTGTGGTTGAACTTTGCAGGGATTGGGTTTTGATGATCAGTTTGGAGCAAAAGCGTTAATTCTGGCGACTGTAGAAAGCTGATCTTTTGTTCTTGTTGATGCACAGAATTACTCGAACCAGAGTGGATCAGAGAGAGAGCTATTCGATATTCGGAAATTTTGGGAACCAGAACATGGGACAGAAAGAGTCGAAGTATCAGAACAATCACCAATTTGGCGGACACAATTATGGGTCTCCTTCAGTTGGAAGTTCCTCTCCATACTCGATTCATCCTGCTTGGAACGCTGATCGTGACGGGAGTAGATTGCAGTCCAAGTATTCTAGAATTGGTGATGATTACCACTCTCTTGAACAGGTACCATCCCTATATACTTAATTCGTCGTTCTTTTGAAATTAGAATTAACTGATTGTTCTGTTCTCTAGAGAAGTCATAAATGATCATGAAGCAATTGTTGTAGGTTACACAAGCTCTGGCTCAAGCTGGCCTGGAATCTTCCAATCTTATTGTTGGCATTGATTTTACAAAGAGCAATGAGTGGACTGGTTCTCGGTCTTTCCAAAGAAAGAGCCTGCATCATCTTGGGGATCATCCAAATCCATATGAACAGGCAATATCAATCATAGGGAGGACAATGTCAAGTTTTGATGAGGACAATCTAATTCCTTGTTATGGTTTTGGTGATGGTGAGCAGCTTCCGTTTTCTTTTACTCTAGAAAAGACAGAAAATGAAAGAGCTACTAGTTGCCCTGTTTGTGAGACTGAAATCTGTATGTTTTGCCTTGCAGCCAGTACACATGACATAGATGTATTTAGCTTCTACCCAGGAGACAGACCATGCAATGGCTTTGAGGAAGTGCTTAGTCGTTACAGAGAGTTAGTTCCACACGTTCGTTTGGCTGGTTAGTCTGTCAGTTTAATAAGAACCCTGTTACTGATATATGATAAGAATCCATTGTTATAGAACCAATTTTGATATACTTATTCCAAGGTTCCATTCAAGCTAGAATTGGTGAATCTGATTGTGTCATCAATAGCAGGGCCAACCTCTTTTGCTCCCATTATTGAAAATGCAATCGAGATTGTGGATGTTAGTGGGGGTCAATATCATGTTCTATTGATCATTGCTGATGGACAGGTCAGTTCTTTTCAATTCCAGAAACTCCTATTGTTACAAAAGGAAATTGCCTTGTCTCATGGTCTTCTTCTCTTTATTACTGTATCCCCTGATTCTGTTGATTACTAAGGTTACAAGAAGCGTTAACGCAGACCAGGGAAAACTAAGCTCTCAAGAGAAGAGCACCATTGATGCCATTGTAAAAGCAAGGTTGTAATACTCTTGTCAAAGTTCCTTTCAATGTTTTGATTCCATTACATGAAGAAACTGAATCTATCCATTTGCAGTAACTATCCTCTGTCCATAGTATTGGTTGGAGTTGGAGATGGACCATGGGAAATGATGCATCAATTTGACGATAACATTCCTTCTCGGGCCTTTGACAATTTCCAGGTTACTCACTGAATATGGAACTTTTTCCGTAACATTGAACACCAAACTCAATACCTTTTTTGCCTTGATGCAGTTTGTGAATTTCACAGACATTATGCTGACAAACAACCCCATGACCAAGAAGGAGACAAAGTTTGCTTTGGATGCATTAATGGAAATACCATCCCAATACAAAGCTACAATTGACCTCCATCTTCTGAGGTAACTTCACCACCATGTTTCATCCCATGGTTTTCGGTCAGAAAAGTTTAGAATTTGAATGTTAACCTATCTAGTAATTTGCAGCCGCCGGACAGGCATTACCAGACATAATCCTCTCCCACCTCCAGTTGGGCAATGTCTCGTTGAAAACTACTTTAGGCCAAGTAGCAATGCAGCGAAAAGAGCCTAATTCTCGTCCTACAATGAATTCTTAAGACAATAAGGTAGATTGATGTGTCACCCTTTTTTGTTAACTAGTCTGCTTGAATACTATAAAGGGGGTATTGCAGACTATATCATTGATTTTCCTGTGTGTTTCAGGAAATTTAGCAGTGAGCAGAATTTCCCAGTTCGATCTCTTTGTATAAGGTGGCTTGCTTGATAAAGAAATCTACTTTTCCTTGCAGACATGCTATGGTTGTGAAAGAACATGATGTTATATGCCATTTGCTAAACCAACAGCAGTCACCTTCAGGAGGAGGCTGCATTACTAGTGCAATCAAACTATGCAGACAATTCAGGAACCTGACAGAACAAATCTTGTGTGAAGCCACTTTTAAGTTGCATCAGATTAGTTTCTCCTGAGAAGGAATAGATCTAGAACTCTAAGGTTTTGCTTGATTTTCAACTCTTGCCTTGATTTGAAGTTTTCTGTGAAACTTTCATGTTATGTCAAACTCCTAAATGCTATTTACTTTTTTATAATTACAGTTCAATTGATCATGCAATTCTGAAATTTCATCATATATGAAATACAAAATTTGTGTTTTCATTCATGTCATTGATATTATATTCCAACCTAGACACTAGAAGGGTTTCATACTTCTTCAATTATTAGTTTACTTGTTTTAATATGATTTTGAAGAGTATAGTAAGCTTAGTATTTATTTATTGCTGATTTTGTATGTAATCCTCACTTTTTTTTTACATGCATATAAAAATAACACAACATCTAATTTCAAAACTTTCATTTCTTTTGTTAATGATTTATAGTAATATTATTTTTATTTTAAATTTAGTTCTTTAAATTTAGAAATTTTCACATCTACACTTTCTAAAACATTATTTTTTTTCTTTTAATTTAAATAGATGAAATTTTGTTAGATGCATAGCTAATTGAAGCTTTTAATCCAATTTTGAATAATTATATTTAAATTATATTTATAGATATTTTATTTTTATAAGAAATTATTAATTTATAAATAATCATTTAAATAAAGGTTACATTTGAATTTTAAAAAATTAAATAAAGTATTTTACTAGCTAAGTTGAATCATTATAAAAAAGGGTTTAAATAAATTAAAATTATCTGTACTAATAATAATAATAATAATCTCTTAGCAGATTTTGTTGCATGTAATTCTTATTTTATATCAGTTAAATAAATATTTTAAAAAATGAGATACATTATAAATTATATTTGATAAATATATATTTTTTGTTGTATGTTGAGACATTGTAATTTTATCTGTATCTTTCTCTTTGCTCTACGTAACTACACTAAAATCTAGGTACGATTTATTATATATATATATATATATACACACACATATGTATATATATATCTCGAAAGTACAAGTAAACCAAATGTTGACATGTGCCGTAATTTGATACAAATAGTTGAATTTCAAATATTTAATTAATTTATACTATTTTAACAATAAATTTATAATCATGCATTTAGAACCAGAAGTCACTTAAAAAGTGTTTATTCGTGTATTTAGAAATTAAGAAAAAGACTTATTCATTTTAAGGTGAAACAAATAAGGATAGTAAAGGACCGGAACAAGCCTATACCCAACGGGTCAGGAGCGGTCCAAAAAATTGAACCAGAGGCTTGGCCAACTCTGGCCTGGCCTATTGACTACGAGATAGATTGGGACAATCAGATTCGGGCCTAAATGCCAAACCTATAAACAAATAATAAATGTATTAAGAAAGTTGAAGAAAACTTCAACCATAAAGCAAAGGAACGAATATCGTTTTATACCGTCCGGTACAGAATTCGTCCCTTTGGTACCACACAGTCATACCAATCGATGCCGATATTTTTTGTTCGGTACCGACCAATACCATAAATTTGGAAATTGTCAGGGACCTGTTTGCATTTTTTTGGAAATTTAAACCTAAAACGACCACTTGTCTCTATTGCGTCTCCCAAGTCCCGAACCTTCCTTATCATTTTTCTCTCTCTCTCTCTAACACCGACTCTCTCTTTCACCCACCACTGCCGTTCTCTCTCTCTCATTCTCCTTTTCATCTCCGATGATATTGGTCCCCCTCCAGCGGTGCTACTCCTTCCCTCATCCTCCCTGATCCACGTCAGCATCAGAGGATAGAGATCCTCGGCTCCTCCACGCAAAGTCCCCCGATGAAGCCACCGTCTTCAACCCTCCTCCATGAGGACCACCTCACCACGTCGTCGCCATCACTGAACGTCAAAAGGAGGAGAGAATGTCGCTGCTCGCCCGGATCTACACCTGAAGCTGTGACCCGTCAGCCAACGCGAAGACCCAACTTAAAACCCGAAGCTTGTGAATTAGTTTTTGGGTGTATTTTTTGAGTTTTCGAATTTTTTTCTGTTTAATTGCAATTTTTATTGTGAATTGGTTCGAACTTGGATGTTGAAAGTTGGAATTTAATTTTGTGATTCGATTGGATCTTAGATTTGTGAATTGGTTGGAACTTGGTTTTGTGATTTGGGATTTGCGTATATCTGGGTTGGATATTGGAGTTGAAATGTTGAATGGTTCATGGTTTTGTCATTTGTGATTTGAATATTGGAGTTGAATTGAATGAGTCATGATGTTGTCTTGGTTTTGTGATTTGAGGGAGTTGGATTAGATATTGGAGTTGAATTATTGTTTGGTTGATTTCTGGTTTGGTTATGAAGATTGGTTTAAGTTTATCCAATTAATAGAAATTTATGAAAAGTTTTTGGATGAATGAAATGCACGACCAATGTGAATATGCAATGATATTTATGAATTGAATTGATTTAATTGAAAGTTTGTAAGTTGAAAGTCGAAACAACTTAAATTAAAAATTTAAACCGAGAATATTAAAGTTGTAAACTTGCAAAGACTTAAATCATTAATTGACACATTCTTAAAATTTTTGAAATGATATTTCATTTTTAGTATTTGAGTATTGACTTTAGGTAAATAATTAGTTAATTATAAAATTATGCAATTGTAAATTAATAATAATTTGGTTGTAGTTAATGAGAGTATTTGAGTATTAGTTTTAGGTAAATAATTAATTGAATATAAAATATGTTGAATTATTTGGTATTATATACGTGTGGGGTATCGTAAATATTTATAATAGATAATGTGTGAAAGTAGTGATGTGATAAATGTATCCCAAAAAGAAGTTTTTTTTTCAAATTATGAACATGTTGTAGATTCCGATCATTTATACTTAGACTTATTAATGTCAATTAAAAATCGCAAAAGCAACTTATATATTAAAGAACCAAATATTAAATGATGTATGTAATATTATGGTTTGTTAGAAATGAAAAGAAGATTCAAAGCTTTAAATAAGAAAAAAAATTCCAAAGAAGTTATATCCTTTAACTTGATCCTCATGTTATGAATATATCGTTTAACTTGATCATCATGTTATGAATAAATATGTATGAACAATTGTATAAGATATGTTATTCTTTATTTAGCAATTATGTAAATCATATCATACCCTTCAACTTGATCCTCATGTTTGAAACTTTGAATTTAAATTGTTGAAATTTGTTGGAAATGGAAATTGTTTATGTATATTTTGTGGTTGTTGGAAATGAAAATTATTTTATGAATATTTTGTGAATATTGGAAATAGAAATTATTTTATGAAACTTTTGTGATTATTGGAAATGGAAATTGTTGAAAATTGTTAGAAATGAGAATTGTTTTATGAATATTGGAAATGAAAATTGTTGAAAATTGTTGGAAATGGAAATTAGTTTTTGAATATTTTGTGATTATTGGAAATGGAAATTGTTGAAAATTGTTGGAAATGAAAATTGTTGAAAATGAAAATTGTTTTATGAATGTTTTGTGATTATTGAAAGTGGAAATTGTTTATGTATGTTTTGTGATTGTTGGAAATGAAAATTATTTATGTATGTTTTGTGTAATTATAAATGTTGAATAATTGAATTGTTAGTTTTTGACTTATAATGAATTGCGTTCCATGAAATTGAATTATATATAATGTAATCATACAAAATGAGTTATATTATATAAGATGGATATGCATATTCTGTAATGAAATTATGTGTTATTTATTTTGATATATGTATTCTTTAATTTTTACAGATAAATAGAAAGAAGTTCAAGTACTCCTGATCAACCCACTTTAGGAAGATACAATGACCTAGTTTGGACTCATGCTGCATTGGTTCCTGGTATGAGGAACTATACTATTTGTTTGTTTTGTAACAAGCATTTGAAATGAGAAGGAATCATCTAATTAAAGAAACATTTAGCTAGGGACCTAGGGTTAAAGAAGATGTAGAATCATTTAAAAAAGTAAGTTATGATGTGAAGTGACAGATAAAAACTTTGCTTGAAGAATATCAGCATGAGAAAGATAGA
Source organism: Erythroxylum tenue (assembly GCA_027568955.1). Taxonomy (NCBI): domain Eukaryota; kingdom Viridiplantae; phylum Streptophyta; class Magnoliopsida; order Malpighiales; family Erythroxylaceae; genus Erythroxylum; species Erythroxylum tenue. The sequence goes on along the minus strand of JAOSBM010000204.1, from coordinate 4,170,819 downwards.
AAGGAAAGGTTGAATTTTGAAATTGGTAGTGAAAGTTCGTTTTCTAGTTTTTGCGGTGATTGTGGAAATGTTGAAGGTGGTAGTGGTAGTGGTAGTAGTGGTACGGGTACAAGTAGTGTTCCATCTCAGGCCCAAAAAGAAGTACTTGAACCTGATCTAAGGAAGAGAAAAAGGCAGGTGACTAGTTTCTTTGCACCGCGAACAACTCCTAGAGCCCAACCTTTATTTTATAGTGCAATGCAATCAAGAGATGCGACTTACAATGTCGATATGGCAGTAGCTAGATGGTAGTATGATACAGGTTCTTCATTCAATGCTTCTCAGTCTTATTATTATCAACCTATGATAGATGCAATAGCCTCTTACGGCCCAGGATACAAAGGTCCTTCGATTGATGACTTAAGAGGTAAACTTTTGACTTGTTTTGTTTTTAAAATTAGAAGTTATTTCACATAAAGAAGAGTGAATTAGGGTACTTATGGATGTTCAATCATGTGTGATGGTTAGACAAATAGGAGATAAGAACCTATTATTAATTTTTTGGTTTATTCTACAAATGACTCTACGTTTTTGAATTCTGTTGATACATCTGGCCTTATTAGAAATACTGAGACTTTGTTTGTGATATTTGATGAAGTTGTGAATGAAGTAGGGCCAGAAAATATTGTTTAGTTTATTGCTGATAATGATTCCGTTTTTGAAAAAGATTGTAGAATTCGTATAATTCTTTTTTTTGGACTCTTTGTGTTGCACATTGCATTGAACTAATGTTGGAGAATATAGGAGATCCTAGGCATTTTCCTGTTATTGATAAGACTATGCAAAAAGCTAAAAAAGTGATAAAGTTCATTTATAATCATGCATGGGCATTGAATTTGATGATAAAGGAATTTACCAATGGTAGGAATTTGTGTCGTCCTGTTGTGACAAGATTTGCAATAAATTTCTTATCACTTCAGTCTTTTGTTACGATAAAGATGAGTTAAGACAAATATTTACAAGTGATAAGCGGATTGCATCTCAGCATGCTAGGTCTAACGCTGGAGTGAAGGTTTGTAATATTATACTGGAAGATAGAGAATTTTGGTCTCAATGTCAATTTGTTATCCGAGTTTGTGAGCCTTTGATGAGAGGGCTTCGCTTGACTGATAGTGAAGAAAAGTCAACAATGAGATATTTTTGATGTCATAGAGAGAGCAATGGAAATAATTAAGACCAATCTGAAATAAAGGTCTTCTTTATACACACCATATCTTTCAATCATTAATGAGAGAAGGGAAAGACAACTTTTCTTCTTCGTTGTTTGCAGCTGAGGCATTTTTGAATCCTAGTGTCTATTTTAGATTGGATCTTACTAAGCAAGCTGAAGTTAATAGTGCTTTTAACTATTACAACAATTGTTAGCATTGACGCGAAGATCTCTTAAGCTCACAAATGTAGCTTTATAAGTTGTCTTATGGGAATTTTGAAATGTCGATTGCTATTCGACAAATAAGAAAACTTTATCCAGGTATTAGTTATTTCCTTTTCTTATTCGTTAAAAATTAATTATCATTTTATTTTGTTTATAACGCTACTTTTGTTATCTTATAACTTACAGTTTCTTGGTATGATCAATTCAGAAATGGTATTCCAGAATCGAAAAAGTTTGTAATTCGAATTTTAAGTCAATATGTGAGTGTAACAGGTTGTGAACGAAAATGAAGCACATTTAAATTTATCCACTTTAAGAAAAGGAATAGATTGGAGCATAAGAGGTTGAATGGCTTGGTTTTTGCTCGCTACAATTTAAAGCTTTGGAAAATATATGTTATTATCATTATTAATTTTAATATAATTTCTTATAATTTTCTAATAATTAAATTTTATTGTTTAGTAGGAGTCTTAATAGCACAAGTAGTTCAATTGATCCAAATTTCGGTTTCTGAAGAACCAAATTTGGTAGATGTCAATGACTTAGAAGATAATCTTGGATGGAAAAACATTGACATGCCATTTAGTGCATTAAATTTGAATGATAATGATGATGAAACTCCTCTCAATGTTGAGGATTTTGTACCAATGATAATTAGGGTCAGTGTAGTTATAGTGGATATCCTCTCGTTGATGATTGAATTTCGTTCCAGGTTTTTATTTTTTCGCTTCTTTTAATTTTACTTATATTTGATGTTTATATTAAATTCTATATATGTAATGTAATTGTAAATATTTTTGCTTCAGATTTAGCTTCTACTTGATTATTTTCTCGTTATGAACTCTTATTGTAAATTGTAATAGTTAAGGATATTTATTGTTATTTTTATTCGAAGTTTTGATGTAATTATTATTTATTAAAATGATGAAATTATATTGTTGTAATATTTTAAATATTTTGTATTATTCTTGATTTTATATTTGCATGATGATGATTGTTTTTTCATATTAATTGTAGTTATTATTTGTATGTGAAATATTTAAAAATTATTGTTATTTCATATTAATAGTGATTATTATTTTTTGGTTGATAATAGTGATTATTATTTATTATTATGATTTTTAGAAATAGGGTTGATGTAAACTTGTAAAGTATGTAGTACAATTGTACAATATATCAATGAACTATTTTGCAAATTTTCAAAAATTTCAAGAATTATTTTATAAATTTAAAAAATTATCCAAAACGGTACCTAATATTGACCGATACCGGTACAATACCGTACCATAACCTAATCCAGTACAAAGTCTCGTACGGTATCCGCAACTTTGCCATAAAGACTTAATTGTTAGATTCATTGAAGTTTATCACGTAATGGATTTTTTTTTTGAAGGAAAAATCACAATCTCATTACTCAAAGAAGGTTCGAATACAATCGGGAATAGAGTTCCATAACGTAAAAGAATCATAAGAAAACGACGAGCGAGCTAGACGATGAGCACACTCATTAAAGGACCTACGAATCCACTTGACTTTAACATCCGGACGAGATAAAAGGAGTTGCTTACAT
>JAOSBM010000204.1:4136942-4156632 GCA_027568955.1 Erythroxylum tenue | reverse complement strand
AAAAATCAAAGAAGATAGCAAGATGTTTATGTAGCTAAAAGTGGACAAGATTCAACTTGCTTTGGAGAAGAGCTTGTCGAAAATGGAGAGAGCAAATGAAAGAAAAAGAAAGGAAGGAGATGAATGTCGTAGATGAGTAGGAAACCAAGCAATAAATATGTTCAAGGTGAGTCATCATGCCACTTGGCATGTAATTAGGAAAAGACAAAATTCATTTAATACTATTAAACCCTAATGAAATGAATCTTTGACCCATTCTATTCCAATGGCTCCAATTACAAGTCAAAAATAAAGTACTCAATATTTTAGTGCCCTTGGACAGAAATTTTCGGTACCAAAAACCAGTCGGTTCGCCACTTGGCGATTTTTTCGGTCCGAAAATTTTTCCCGGAAAATTTTAGAAAAATTCCTAAAATTCCGTTAAAATATAAAACACACAAGGAATCACTCCAAATAATTTTTCAAACATAAATACCACATTATCCATCACAAAATTTCATTTAGACCTAAATACCGAGAAATGTCATGAATGCATGTACAGTTATTTTTCATGTGCAAACATTCACTATTCACAAATACCAGTATGCATCTAAATTATTATTCTACCCTTCCCGTCGGGGGTGGGATGTTACAGTTTAGATGACAGAGCATCACTGAAGGTGTTGCACGATACTGTGAAAACCATTGCTGAGTCTCAATCCTCGATACGTAAAGATATCGATACCATCGCTGCCTCCTTTGAAGATCAGAAATGGCTACTTCAGGATGTTTTGGCTCGATTTGCTTCTTTTTCACATCAGAAACAACCTCTGTTTTTTGGGGAGGGTACGCCCGATTCTTCGACCATGACTGGACCGATTTCAATTCCGTTGAGGTGCCACAAACCCGCTCCAGTCCAGATGGCACGCTTTTCTGGTCTTAATCCCGACCGATGGGTGATGCAAGCAGACCGATACTTCGATTTTTACCAGATTCCACCTGATGAGAGGGTCACAATTTCTTTTTATTTTGAAGATGCCGCAACAGATTGGTACGATTGGATGCATAGGAATTGCCAACTTTCCAACTAGTCGGCCTCCCACACTGGAGGAACCCGAAGGTTTATTGGCGAAGCTACAACAACTCACCACTGTCAATGACTATAGGTCTCGTTTTGAAGCCATCACCAACCGAACAGTGTACTTACCGGGCCTATTTTTGGTCCATTGTTTCATTTCTGGGTTGAAATCTGAAATCAAGCATTCCGTTTTTGTTCGCAAGCCTACCACGCTTGATGAGGCCATGCATTTAGCCCAATTTCATGAGCAAAGAATTTTGTTGGAAAAAGGAGTGGGTCGGACCAGTTTGGGCACCACTAAACCATTACTCCCTAGCCCAAAGCCCTATCAGCCTTCATTCACCCCCTTCTTCTCCAAACATTCCCCCGACAGCAACCTTACTAGGTGGTTCAAAGGTACCCTTCCGCCGCCTATCGCCGACTGAGGCAGCACAACGCCGTGCCCAAGGTCTTTGTTACCATTGCGATGAAAAGTATTATTGGGATCATAAGTGCAAGGCCAAATCCCAACTTCTTCTTTTGGAAGAGGATTCTAAACCACGTGATTTCAGTGACCCAGTATTGTCCTTATCGCCGGTTGCTCCAGACCCACTGCTAATGGAACCAGAACCTTCTCTTCAACCTCACTCTACCATTTCTTACAACGCTTTGGCAGGGGGGTGTACCAATTCTACTTTGTGTTTCCGGGGAAAGGTCCATGGCAAATCTTTCCAAGTGTTGCTTGATGGCGGCAACACACATAATTTTGTACAGACCCGGGTGGCCAAGTTCTTGAATCTCACTATCACTGCAACTCCACATTTCTCTGTATTAGTGGGCAGTGGGGAACATTTACTGTGTACGAGTATGGTTTCTTAAGTCCCATTGATTATTCAGGGTAGGGAAATTAAGATCGATTTTTTTGTCTTACCGATTTAGGGCTGGGATATGGTGTTGGATGTCGATTGGTTATCCACTCTTGGACCGGTTGTGACTGATTATCGAGCGTCGATTTTTGAGTTCGATTATGATGGGCAGAGGATTCAGTGGAAGGGGGATACATCGCATCCAGCTCAACAAATTCAATTTAACGGCCTTCGCCATTTGCACCGAATCAATGCCATTGCCGATTGCTTCCGGTTAGACTTGGTTCAGCACCACACTGATGATGTAGCTCCTTGTGTTAAGATTACTGAGATTTTGACTCGTTTTGTTGATGTTTTCACTAAACTGCAAGGGTTACCTCCCCCTCGTGCCTGTGATCATTCCATTTATCTCTTACCCAATAGCAATCCAGTTAATGTCAAACCTTATCGGTACCCACATTTTCATAAACAAGCCATGGAGACACTAGTTTCTGAGATGCTGCAAGATGGGGTAATTCAATCGAGCACAAGTACTTTCTCTTCACCGGTCATATTAGTTAGCAAAAAAGATGGCACTTGGCGATTTTGTGTCGACTATCTCGCATTGAACGCCATTACTGTTAAGGATCGTTTCCCTATTCCTTCGATCGATCAATTATTTGATGAGCTTTTTGGGGCACGATATTTTACTAAGCTGGACTTATTGGCGGGCTACCACCAAGTTCGGATCCGCAAGGGAGAAGAGGGTAAAACAACGTTTCGTACTCACGATGGGCATTACGAATTTCTCATAATGCCATTCGGATTAACCAACTCTCCTTCCACATTTCAAAGCTTAATGACTGACGTGTTTCGCCCTTATCTACGTAAGTTCGTTCTCGTTTTTTTCGATGACATTCTTATTTATAGTCCAACTTGGGACTCACATTTGCAACACCTTCACTTGGTTTTAACTGCTTTGAGAACCCATCATCTGGTTGCAAAGAAGTCCAGGTGTGTATTTGGTCGCGAATCAGTCGGTTATTTAAGCCATGTCATTTCGCAGCAAGGGGTTTCGGTGGACTCGAACAAAATTGTTGCCATTCGGAATTGGCCGGTGCCTCGTTCGATTAAGGACGTCGGGGGCTTTTTGGGACTAGCCGGCTACTATCGATGATTTATTCGCCGTTTCGCTTCCATTGCTAGCCTTTTAATTGACTTATTGCGCAAAGACAATTTCCATTGGACTGCTTCCTCCGCTGATGCTTTAGCCCAATTGAAGCAGGCCTTGAGCAGTGCCCCAATATTAGCACTGCCTGACTTCTCTCAGTCTTTCACCATTGAGATTGATGCGTCGGGTAAAGGGATTGGTGCGGTGCTCTCCCAAGCCAACCACCCTATTGCGTACTTCAGTCAACAATTGAGCCCAAAAATGCAGCAAGCCTCCACTTATCAACACGAAATGTTTGCGATAACTCAAGCGATCGCTAAATGGTGACAATATCTCTTGGGGAAAAATTTACAATAGTTACAGATCAGCAACCACTCAAAAACTTGACTGCTCGGGTAATTCATACCCCAGACCAGCAAAAATGGCTTGAAAAGTTGATTGGTTATGACTTTGACATTGTTTATAGGTCAGGGAAGTTGAATAGCGCAGCTGACGCTTTATCCAGGGTCCCTATGTCTCAGTTTTTGGCTATTTCAAGACCGGAATTCGATCTTGTTGCTGATCTTCGAGTCGCTAATCTGGCTCATCCTGAGTTACTGGCTATGCAGGAAAAACTCCTCCATGATCCACTTTGTTTACCAGGTTTTTCATTTCGTAATGGCTTGCTCTTTTTCCATGATCGCTTAGTTTTACCTGCAGATTCTCCTTTAAAATTGCAGCTTCTTCATGAGTTTCATTCATCACCTATGGGCAGTCATACTAGTATCACGCGCACACTTCATCGTCTCTGATCTAATTTTTTATGGCAATCTATGCGCAAGGATGTTAAGCTCTTTGTCACTACATGCCAAGTTTGCCATCAGATGAAGATCTCCACTCTCAATCCAAGTGGGTTGCTTTAGCCACTCCCTATCCCCACTCTGGTATTTGATTGTATCTCTATGGACTTTATTACTAGCTTGCCCTCTTCGAAAGGCAAGACTGTCATTCTGGTTGTTATTGATAGGCTCTCTAAATACGGGCACTTCATTGCCTTGCCCGCCAACTTTGATAGCATTTATGTAGCTTCTGTCTTTTTTCAAGAAATAATCAGATTACATGGTATTCCCGAGGAGATTATTTCTTATAGAGACCCTTGTTTCTTGGGTGACTTTTGGAAGGAAATTCATCGCCTTCAGGGTACTACACTGAAATTGAGTACGGCTTACCACCCACAAACAGAAGGGCAGACCGAGGCCTTGAACAAATGTGTGGAGATGTATCTTCGTTGCTACGTTGCCGAAAATCCTTCTTCTTGGTTACCGATGCTCCCATGGGCAGAGTTTTGGTACAATACAACTTTCCAAACTGCTACTCAAATGACACCACTTGACGCTCTCTACGATCGTGTTCCACCCACCATTCCTTGCTACATCCGCGATACTAGTGGTAATGCCTTGATCGACATGCAACTATTGAAACGCGACAAAGTTTTATCACTTCTCAAGACTAATCTTTGTAAGGCTCAAGCTCGTATGAAACATTTGCTGATCGACATAGAAGGGAAGTTTCCTTCAATGAAGGTGACTGGGTCTATATCAAGCTTCAGCCTTTCTGACAATCATCAGTGCGGCTACAGCACCACAGTAAACTTGGTCATCGTTATTTTGGTTCATATCAAATTGTTCGCCGTATTGGAGATGTTGCCTATAAGTTGGAGTTACCCGATTCTGCTCGTATTCATCCTGTGTTTCACATTTCCTTGCTCAAGAAATGTGTTGGCAAACCTGATCAGCAGATAACACCACTGAACTTAGTCGATTATGTTGCTTCCTTGATCCTGCAACCTACTGTGCTTTTGGGAAAAAGGGTGGTACAACGCGCTACCTTTATGATTGAGCAATGGTTGGTGCAGTGGGACGGCTTACCCATTGGTGAAGCTACCTGGGAGGACAAGGACCATATTCTCAAGCTGTTTCCTGCATTGAACCTTGAGGCCAAGGTTCCACTCGATGGGGATGGTATTGTTATGGACAGAGCCATGCAACAACCTGAGCCCATGATGCCAGACGAATCACAACAGTTGAGAAGAAGCTCCAGGCCAAAAATAGCTTCTAGAAGGTTGCAAGGTTTCGTTTTGGGAGACACGTCAGCAAATGCCAGGTTAGAGAAGGAATAACGGTTTGTAATCATGAGGGTGGTGACAATTGTATAGGAAGGGAATTTACTGGGAGTTGGTCATGCTAAAAATATGTTATGGTCATGCAATTCTTTCCTCATCTCAGATTCTCTCTTCTTCACTCATCTGTCATTCTCTACTTTTGGTGTTTTCAATTAAAGGCTCTGTAATTTTCGGACAATCAATACAAGTTCCACTCTGTTTCCTTCATTTTTTGTGTTGGATCACTGTTATATTAATCAAATCCTTACAAGCTCTTGCATCTGTCAATGTCGTGTTGTCATCCAACTTCAATTTCTTATTGATATTCATCAGCATTGCAACAGTCTTGCACCCCTGCATATTGAATTTCTTCAATGTGTCCTCCATATATTTCCTTTGCGACAAAAATATTCCTTCCTAAGTTTGAATGTTTCCAGTCCCAAAAAATATTGCAATTCTCCCAAATTAGTCATATCAAACATCTTTTTCATTGATGCTTGAAATTTACGTATAAGCTACAGGGACGAGCTAGTATAGATCTATCGTCAACATAAAGACTCATGATGAGTAAGTCATATGCATCTTGTCTTTTTATATAAAGAGATGGTTCATGAGGACTCCTTTCAAACTCATTCTTGTGGAAGAACGAGTCGATCTTACTGTATCAAGCATATGGTGCTTATTTAAGCCCGTAAAGAGCTTATTAGTAAACATACATTGTCTTCCTCAATCTTACTTTCAAAATCCGATGGCTGGCTTCCATACACCTCCTCCTTTAATTTGTCATTCAGAAAAGCAGATTTAACATCGATTGGAATACCTTCCATTGCTTTTGAGTTACTACCGCCAGAATTATTCGCACAGTCTCAACCCGTGCTACTGGAGAGAATTTTTTTTCGTAGTTGATTCCCTAATGTTGCGTAAAACCTCTGTCCACCACCCTAGCTTTATGTTTTTGAACACTTATGTCGGCCAAATACTTTGTCTTAAAGATCTACTTTAAACCGATGGCATTTTTACCTTTTGGAAGATCAGTTAACTCCCATGTCCGATTGCATTGTATGGACAATTGTTCATCTTCCATTGCATCTCTCAATTCTTGCTTTTTCATAACTTCTTCCACTATGGAATGATCCCCAGCAAATAGAACCAATGGCGAAGTAGCCTCTCCCTTTATTTCAAATCATCGTCGAGGAATTCTCCCACGCTCACTTCTGCGTAGCTGAGCCGAATCTATTGGAATTGATCTTTTAGGAGGGGACTCTTCGGATGAAGAGGTTGAATTTATTTTTTTTACTTGAAATATGAGATCCTTTCGGATCATCTTCTTCGTTCTCTAGTTGCTCAGGGATAGTTTGTTCTTCTTCAGTCTCAACTTGAGGAGTTTGGTTGTTGTCTTTGACTCCCCAATCCCAACTAGCTTGCTCATCAAATACGACATTGCGTCTAACAATAATCTTCCTACTTAAGGGATCATACAATCGATAAGCCTGTTGAATGAGTGCAATAGCCAATAAATATATGTTTTCGTGACTTCCCATCTAGTTTATGTTGTTCAGTTGTAAGCAAGACATAACAGATGCACCCAAACACTCGTAGATGACTTACCGAGGGCTTGCTTCCACTTTATGCTTCATAAGGAGTTTGATCCCATACTACTTTATTCGGTGAAATATTTAAAATGTGTACAACTACAGCAACTCCTTCTTCCCAAAAAGAATATGACATTCCTTTTTGCTTAAGCATGGATCGAGTCATCTCCACGACAGTCGGATTCTTGCTTTCGGCTATATCATTCTGCTCGGGAGTGTATGGAGTTGTGAGCTGCCGCTTTATTCCTTGTTCATCACAGAAAGCATCGAAATCTTTTGAAGTGAACTCATCTCCGCAATCAGTACGAAGCACTTTTATAACTTTTCCACTTTGTTTTTTCACAAGTGTCTTGAATTTCCTAACCAGTAACCACAAGTGCCTTGAATTTCCTAAAGCACTCGAAACTTTTTGATTTGTGCTTCAAGAAATATACTCAACTCATCCTGCTAAAATCATCAGTAAATAAGAGGAAATATTTGCTGCCAGCTAACGATTCTGTCCTCATGGGACCACATAGATCAATATGGATGAGTTCGAGAATATCTTCAGCTCTCTTTGATTTTCCCACCGAAAAGGATTGTTTTGTTTGCTTTCCGACCATACATCCTTCGCAGACCTTCTCCAATGGCTTAATAATGGGAAGATTACTCACCATTTGCTTGTTCTTTAACAACTGCAGCGCTTTAATGTTCGGCCATATCGTTGATGCCACAATTCACTTTCTGCAAGAGTCTTACTCACTATGGTTGTTTCTGTTCTTTTAGTAAAGTCAAGAGTAATCATACAATTTGATGACATATGAGCACAAGCAATAATTTTACCAGTGATTTTGTGTGTCACGATGCATCTACCATCATCAAATACCACCATATAACCAAATTCAATCAATTGATCGACTCTCAACAAGTTATGTGCTAGACAAGGAGCAAAACGAACATCCTTAATGAATTTTTTATGGTTGCCAACTGAGATCTCAGTTGTCCCTTTGCCTTCAATCTGCAGTTGTTTATCATCTCCAAGCTGCACTTGTGATTTGACATTCTCGTTGAGTCTTTTGAACTTTGAACGATCTCGGGTCATGTGATGAGAGCAGCCGCTATCTATGTACCAGATGTCGTTCTTTTCCTCATTTGATTTACTAATTGTGATAAACAAGAAGTTATCTTCCTTTTCTTCAGCATAATTTGCCTCTTCTGGTTTGTACCAATAATACTTATCAAAGTGCCCATATTTGTTATAGTATGAGCATTTAAGTGTACTGTTTCTGCCTTAGCCCCTTCCTCGGTAGCCTCCTGGGCCTCTTCCTCTTACATATTGATTCGAGGATTCAGGCTCCCCCTTGATCTGAAAAGCCCTTTCTTCTTCCTTTCCATTCAATTGATTGATTTGTGTTTCATAAGCTTGAAGTGATCCCATCAGCTCATCAAACGAAAAATCGGATAGATCCTTTGATTCGTCAATCGCAACCACCACATGATCGAACTTGGATGGCAAGCTCCTTAGAATTTTAGCAACCACTGTTTCGTCTGATATTTGATCTCCATAAGATCTCATTTGTCCTACAACAGATGAAACTCTTGCCAAAAAATCTTACATAGATTCGTTATTTTGCATGAAGTCTCAAAATCGCGCCTCAGTGATAGCAATTTGACAACGATTACCTTGGAGGAAACCTAATATTCAATTTTAAGTGTAGTCCATGCTTGCTTGGTCATGGTAACTGCTGCTATCTTTGAAAAAATCGACTCATCTATTGCTTGCTGGATGAAGAAGAGTGCTTTGGCGTCTCACTTCTGATGCTTTTTGTAGTAAGTCTCATCTTCTTCATTTTCTTCATAACCTGTTTTGACATAGTTCTACAGATCTTAGGATCGAAACAATGTCTTCACCTTGATGCTCCAAAATTCGTACGAGTCTCCTTTGAACAACGAAATTTGTGGCTAAGACACATTAACACCTGCGTTAGCAACCATGCTTGTGTGTGCAGTCGACTTGAAATAATTCTCACATCTAAAGGAACCGAGCTCTGATACCGATTTTGTTAGAGATTTTGACAGAGCAAGAAAGAAAATTGGAAGCAAAATCGATGCTTTGAAATAATTTGGAGCCTTTAAATAGGCAGGACAAGCTACATATATATCCTAACTAATTGAGATAAAGATAATTCTTATCTAAAAATCTCATAAAAAATCTTGGCGACTTTAATTACTTCTATCTTAACATAAACGTGAGAATTATCCTTAATTCTAACAAATAAATCTATATACATGAAAAATATATTAATTGTCTTGCACAATTAAATGAAAAGATGAGCTCATCTCACCTGAGTTAAGAATCTGGACCCGAAATTTTGGTATATTTACAAAAATGAGTCGACTCTGCAGCTCTACTTACTTTCTTCTATACATGACCTGTGGACTCATCTGCAGACTCTTTACACAATTCAGCAGAACTCTTCCAGAAAAGTATGCTTACGCTTCAAAGTTCCAATGGCAAGTTTCTAACAGAGGGGAGTTCATTACACATTTGAGAACTCCTTCTCAACTAAGCTACATGTCACCTTCAAGCGATCTTGGACGTTCAAAAGGATGTTCTTTGTAATCTTTTTCTGATGTTTGGTGCTTTTAAGCCATGCAATTCCGAAGGATACCTGCAGATAACAGCTTTTTGGTTTTGACGATGTATCCTCAATTTGGAATTTCAGGTGGATCTGCAAATCATAATTGATGTAAGAAAATAGTCGATCATCGGGAATGACAAATGATTCCATGAAGAAAGTTAGGACAGGAGTGAAATAATAATGCCACATTCAAAGTTATAAAGAAGAAACAGGTAAAGATATATGCAATCTCAAGTTGCAAGCCATACATTAAAATAGTCACCAAGCGGGACTTCGTGGAGAGTTGCAACCTCATCCACTACCCACCCTTTCCCATCAGCGAGGGGATACTTCTGCTGTGTGCATGTAGCTTCTCCTCCATAACGGGATATGCGTTTTTCAAATCTGTAATATATTTGCCTCTCATCTACATCATTCTCTGATTCCCATGGTGTATAAGAATAATTAACATATCCAGCTTTTTCCATGACTTTGCGTTCCAAATCACCACCACCGAACAATTCCATAACAAAATCGGCCTAGAACATCTCAAGACAGTCAGATAAAGGTCTTCACATATAATTCAAACTAAGTTAAGAACACAAAAATCCAAATATACTAGCATGACCATGACCCGAATTCATAAAATGCTCCTCTAGTACTGAACTTGGTAAACTCATGCATTAGGCATAAATGTAGAACAAAGTGAGAGGTCGAGGGAGAAGAAGAGCAAATACAGGGGCAGAAAGAGCAGCAGCATGAACTTCAGACATGCTAACATCATCAAGACCCAAGAAGGAGCTACTCTCTTCGGCTTGAAGGGTTTTACTCTCAGATTCTTCTTCAATTAATTGCACCTTCTGCTCAGGAGTCAATGCTCTAGCCTTCCATAGAGCCATGATTGTCCTATTCAGTATACAAGCATTGAATTAACATCATAGGCTTAAACACTCAATCTGTCATTCAATATAGCCCATAGAGCTCTGATTGTCCTTTAGAAAGAAGAAGTGTACATTAGAACAAAAAACCCACAAAGTAATGATGCACAGGAGCAAATCGTTAAGTACTACCAAATAGATAAAGGCACCACATCAGTCATTTACCGATTTGCTACACTGAAAGATACAAAAGAGTGGAACTGGAACTTCAGCCTTCCCACCTCATCTTGTGACTTTGCACCATGCCTTGCATCCATACCTCTGCCCTGTCTTAGAGTGACAACGATAACGGGACTACCCATAGATGAAATAGTAGGAGGATAAACTTGAATGTCTTCTATGTCTTCCCAAAGAAAGAAAAACTTAGTTTTGTGCCCGAATAAATTAGCATGGAACCCAATTATTCTTGCTGACAGAAATAGGCGACCCTGAACACACAATGCTGCAAGTCAATAAGAAACAAAGAACCAAGAATCTCTTGTAAATGAATAAAACCAATTAAGAAAATGACATAACAATCAGAAGACCACAGGATCATCACAAAAATTCAACATCACATATTTAAACCTGCAGAAGCATTTTTCTCTTCAAGTGACAGGTGAAGTCATTGATGAGAAACTCCTCGGGTGGAAGTCCAAAGAGCTTCTGGAAAGCTGAATTTGTTTGAGGAGAACGCAAGCTTATCTATGAAATTTCATCCACACTTAAATGTATAAGAAACAGGTCTAGTGATCTCCATTTATAGAGCAAAGTAGCAGAAGTGAAATCCAGCTTAGGATGACTAGCCGTTTACCTTTTTTCCCACCTCTTTCTCCATCTTACTCAAGTAGTCTTTAATAACATTGCCACCTTTCGTGTTGTTCAGGAAAATTCTTAAATTCAGCTTAGATTGGCAAGCTTGTGCTAGTTTTCCTTGAAGAGGAACCCACACATCAGCCAGATCCGATACGTTAGATTTCAGAAAATTAACTTCAGCACGTCCTAAAGATGTAGCTTCACTAAAAGGCCCATCAAAATCATAAACTTCCATGTCCAACATAGAAGGAGGCTCATCCATGGCATCAAATTCAAAAATTTCTGCAGAAGTCAACATATCCCTTTAAAATTACTAATCAAGTTCTAAAGAAACTTGCCACAAAATCCTAAAAGCATTTGACTGAGCAGGTTCTCTGACTAGTAAAGTTGCAGGATAGGTGTGTATCAAAGTAATTCATAGGAGAAGTATTTCACCATTCCACATAGGTTCAGATTGTTGGAATTTAATTGAGCTCGTTCTACTTTTGCCATTACAGGTGAAGGTCACATAGGGATCACAGAAGCCTCCTGAATCAACAGCTGCTAAATTGCTTCCCTCAATCAACGCAACAGTAAGAAGCCAACCATCTCCTTGGGCTTTGACTCCATGATCACTGCCTAAATGCAAGCAAACATTAAATGAGATACCAAATCTTGGCATCAATATATTTCTCAAGTCACATAATCATTTCAGCTAAGCAAAAAAGAAATTACTACCAAAAATGTATGTAGAGACTTCAGGTAGAGCCTAGAAATGGAACTAAACATTACCCCTTTGTGCTCTGGCCTGCATAAAGCGTGAAACCAACTCAAGGACCCTTTGACATTGGAGAACCAGAACACAGCAGACAATTACTTCACCAATCGAATCAGGCAAATCAAGCCCAACGAATTCAAGCCCTTGGAATGGACTAGGTGCAGCAAGCCAGATGTGGACAAGGATATATAAACCTATAAACACCGAAAAAACTACGGTGAGATTTCCAAAATACTGCATTGCCAGTTTGCAGTCTGATTGATGTTCTGCCTGTAGTGAAGCTAAAACTTGTTCCTTATTGGATCCTGTGTCCTTCAAATCAGCTATCTTAACATTTTGAGATAGCATAGTTGCAAACTGCTCAAAGCTGTCCTTTATACCTTGTCTTGCACCATTTTCTATCATACCCTTCATCATGGTGCTCTGCAGAAAGTTCATCCGCCAAGACACAAGAAGCTGCGAAATTTTTTCCCCCGATTGCAAATCCGGGCCAGATGTGATGCAGTAAAGTACTTCAATTTTAAAGGTGCTCCCATACATGACATCTGGAGTACTTACACTAGCTAAAACAGCAAAAGCCTTCCCATCTGCTTTCAGATATGTGTGTTCCTCGAAGGCTTTCACAGCCTTAATTAATTTGCTTGGAGCAGTAACGTATGTTATAGACCTTTTCAAGTTTGCACCACTATTTTCAAATTTCCAAGGTCCATACTGCTGTTCTGTTTTCCCCTGAGAATCTGCCAATGATGTCAAAAAAGTTGAATCGGGTGAAAACAATAAGGCGTTCAGATCTTTGGGAGCAATTACATATAACTGGTCTAGAAGAAGACCCCCAGGCAGATTACTTGGAGTTTCGCTTCCCTCACCCCTAGATTCCATTGCTTTCATAAGTTCATCAAAGTTATCATAAGAAGACTGATCCACCAAATTGTCATCACAAGCCTCAACCCCGAAGATTTCAGGTATCTCTATTACCTCAATGCCTTTACTGGAAGTGGTGGATGTTGCATCGCCATTTTTGTTAAAAATCTGAGCAATTCTCACAGCAAAACTTTTTTGTGTGATAGACTTCTCTTCTTTAGCAGAAACAGTTTCTTCTCCCTTCAATGGAGAGGATGATCTGGTTGAGCCATTCAAAACCCTAGTGGGATTTTCTATAATTTTCTCTGCATTGTTCCCCCGTTGGGATTGATCACCCTCAGGAATTGAGTCGACAGAATTCTTTGGAGACAAACATATATCTAGAAGAATTTCACCTGTTTGAGCATAAAGGAGAAGAAAACGTTACAACATAAATCATAACAGTAAATTTATAGAGGTTGCTGTGCTTAATGCAAATGCCAAAAATCAAAAGTACCACGATTCTTCTTCTTGAGCTTCTTGTTTTTGGATTGGAGAGGGTACCAACAAGTGCCAAGGGACTTATTATCTGCATCAAAAACACGCGAGACTGACATTTTAATTCTCCCAACAAAGTCATCGTTGAAGTACTTGTCTTCATCCAATACAGAAATTACAAGTGCGTCACGCAAATCATCAACCCTGAAACTAAATTCCTCACTCCAACTTGGATTCAAGCATTTCTTCATTACTTTGGTCTTGAACTTTTGCTTTCCCAGCTTCAATTTTACATACGGATCTCTCAGGCCGTTAGTGTTCATTGGTGGCAAATTCCTTGCCTCTATCACACGAACTACAAGATTCATTTCTCATTCCCCTAACCAAACACCAAAAAGAAAATTGAAAAGCCTAAATTCCCTCCAAAATCAAATCAAACCCAGAAGTGTTTTCCATTAAAGAAACAAAATTTGACATTAAAAAAGTCGTCTTTTCTGATTTTCAAAAATTACCATAAAAAACATTGGATCAAAAAACAAGTCTTTGGCAGAAATATTCTACCAGCAATAATCATAACCCAGAATCGGGGACCAAAAGCTCATGCTGATTGACAAACAAAATTCTAAAAAATGAGAAAGTTTACTATAGGATCATAATGTTAGACGAAGGACAAGATAAAAAATGTTCACGAAAATGACCCAAGATAAAACATTTAGTCGAATCTTCCAAAAGAGATAACGCATACGATCAAGTGAAATTTGAAAGATTGAATAACTAAAACGATCATTATCTTCTGAATTCAGAATCCAAGTCTTTAGAATCTTTGAATTTGATTTGCAGAAAGAGCCATGAAACCAGAAAAAAAAAAGAAGAAAAAACTGTTGTAACTTGTAATTCTTCAAGACAAACGGACTCCTTGCTTGTTGTTTAACTTTTGACTCATTTTTGTTGCTAATCTCAGAGACATTTTTAAGATTGGATAATTAATTTTCAGAACAGACATTTTTGTCTTGTTGATTGGAGATAGTTTCTTAATTCAAGATATTAGTTTTTTTAATTATATTAGTATTTAATAGTTCATTAAGAATATTAAGATTGCATCCAACCAAACATTTTTAACTTAAATATAGGATTTTCGGTTGAAAAAACCACCTTTAAAAATGCATACACACTAGTTAACAAAAGAATTGGTGACAAAACTAGACCCTGTTTCGTGGGTGAGAAATTGTTCATCAGAATATAATCATCAGGAAATGTCAAATCGTTCACATATCTTATGAATGATGAGCAGTGCTTTGATGCAAGCAAGTACAAGTTATTTTCAGGAACAGAACACCAAGCTGATTAGGAAGCAACAACTAATTAGGAAACATTCGGCATCATCAACCTCATAGTCCTTGCACTACTTCTGTCTTTTGTATATTTTTGCCAAGAAAGATTTTAACACTGCTTGGACTGCTTTGCTCGGATGAGCTTCAATGGAAGTTATCAGTTTCTCATAGCTTTTCCTTTCGTACTCAGCAAACTCAGCCTGTCAAGATGAACATCAAGGGAAGTTGATAAACAGTAAAAACCTGAAGTGCCCTAATATGAACCTACGATACTAAGGAAGAGTAAAGCCACCATCTCTGCACATTTATTGCAAGGACTTAAAACACACCTGAAGATTCAGCTCGTTATAAAGAGCCTTCACTTTTGCTACATTGGCAGGGTCAGTTTTCCCATAGTTGTCCTGGATGGGAAGAGCATTAGCAACAGAGAAAAGCTATTTTGTCTCAGACAGCAATCACATAAATGAATAAACATCACACCACTCTTACATATAATAATTTCTTTTGCTCTTCGGTACAAAGTTCCAAAGCCTTCACGACCAACCATGAGCATTTGAAGTCTTCAATATCTGATCCTATCTGAGTGCATGAAGTTTAGAAAGAATAAAGTTCAGTTAAATGGAGTTTTATTTGACATGTGCAATCTAATTTTACATGTTCACCAAAATTGTGCTTACCTTACCAATCGTCTTGGGATCACCAAAGCAATCCAAATAATCATCCTGCACAAGAAGAATTTCAAAGATAAATGACACGGTGAAGACTAACACTTAACTTCCATGGACTTCCGAGTGATGCACTGTACCCAGTTGAACTGAATTGTGTATAGATCAGGAGATAAAAGAGAAAAGAAAAGAAAAATCCATGAAGATAAACATCATGAAGCCCCATACATGCATCATTTAAGAATTTCCTTCGAAACACAAGCTGTTACAGAAGTTGAATAGAGCACAGAAATGCCAAGAAAGACATTCAATCGCACAAATAACAAAAAGAAACTCCAGGGGAAGTCAAGGTCATTAACACTTTAAGCATACCTGTACTTGGAAGTAGGTTCCCATCTCCACAAGAATGTTTTTCACGACAACATGGTTGTCCAAATTCTCACCCGCCATGAGCAATGCACATGCAACCTGAAATGATTAATGATTGAATGGTCAGATGATCATTCCGATTCTGAAATTCCCAACATTAAGAATGCACATTCTATTGAAATTCAACAACATTTTATCAAAATCTCTTTTTATTTTGTTTCTGTTTTTTCTTTGGAAGAAATGACAGAGAATCAACAAAAGGATGAGGTGCATAATAAAGCTTTATCTGATTCTATAAAAGAGGCATTCAATCAGTTAAAGTACACTCACTGGGAGGTAAAATGAATAGTAGGCAGTCTTGTACTGAACAATACGCCTGTGACTGCAAAAGTTTAAGAAGTAATTAGAGGGCTCACAAACAACAAAACTAGATGAACATAAAGACAACTACGCAGTCATTTGAAGTAACTAAGAGTTCTAAAAATCCAAATAACAACAGAAGATTGCTTAAACTCAATTGTAATAGTCTCATTATCTCATATTCCTTATCCTTTGGGAGAATATAATTAGCCCATGTAGCATCAGTGGTATGCAGCTTTGATTGAAGGGTAAAACTCATAAAGGATTCGATTTAACATGTTTTTTAAATATTCATGACCATGAGTAGGAATAGTATTTCATAGAAGATTACTGGTTGTGAAAAGATACGGTGTCTTGGTCAAAATTGCCCAAAATGCCAACAGCAGTCAAATTGCAAGTATTTGACTTACACTGACAAATTGTATTTGGACAATTCCTTTTCTCCTTCAAGTGTTGTTATCAGATCAATCATTTGTCCACAGGCTGTTTGGAACTCCACCTGCAGAAGCATACATGAACTGTCAATAACATATATCCCCAGAAAGTAACCCAAGAAAATATAAGCAAGATATTTACCTCATTAAACAAATCCACAAGATCCACGTAGTATGCCTTGCCTTTAAAGTGGTTTTTGAGAATCCTCGGAATATGATTGCGAAGCAAAATTCCATCATTTATTGCAATCATACCAACCTAAAACAGAGTTCATGGACATCAAACACTTTGGAAGCAATGAAAACAGCAGCAGTGGAAAACAAAAGAGGAAAAAAAAAATATCAACACAAACCTTGGGTACCCTAAACCAACAAGGTTGACCACGTCTTGTGTGTGAACTATCCATAATGTCATCTAGAACAAGAAAATATGCTTGAAGCTGCAAAAATTGATGTCATTGGCACTAATTGGCTGCCATAATTGTGAAACCCTAAACTGGGAATGAAGTCATTCAATATAATTACCCATTCAATACACCATCCAAGAGCACTAGCAAGAAAGATTTCCTCTTCAGTTAATTCCTTTCCTTCTTTCAATAATTTATAGCTATCAATCACAGATAGGCCCCTATTCAGCTTCCCTGTAAGCAAAATATATTGCTAAATCTATCAAGTAATGTATAGGTCTTACATTATTACAAAGGTTGACAACAGAAGTTCCCGAACTGTTAAGTCCGTTCACATTATAAGTTCTTACAAATTTTGAATCCTACCTCCAGGGACATTGTAGTCCAACATCTGCATCAGATTGAACAAATAAAACAGTCAGATAACCGCATTTTAACTGCACAAATTTATTACTGTTGGCAGAAGGAACACATGGTAAAAGGATCCTCAGCCAAGAACATGCCAAAAGTCAGTTTTTTGATCCATAAGTACGATAAAGGAATTAAGCTAGAAGCATTATGGCAGGAAGAGTTTCTTTTGTAGTAAAGATATCATGAACAACGAATAGGAATTGCACATCTCAACAACTTATTAGGCCATCTTTTCTCTTAAGCCCAAGCAACAGCATTGAAGTTCAAATCTCAATGGAGAAACAGCATCAAGAACTAATCTTTAGATTACGAAAACCCAGAAAAACAAAATCATAAAGAATGGTAAAAGAAGATATGAAAAAAGGTAGTACCCTGTCGACCCATTGGCGAGACTCAGGGGTCCACTCAAAAGCAGGATCCTCCAAGAGTTCCTGCTTGAGATCAGAGTACACCTTCAAGAACGTAGACTTCAGATCCGCCATGGCTTGAATTGAGGGAGAGAGACAGAGAGGCGCAGTGATGTCCAATGGCAAGTGTGTGAATGTTTAGATTTATAGAGGACGAGGAACGTGAGAGAAGCTGCTGACTTTGTTATGTAGTATCTACAGTCTCTGTCTTAGCCTCAGTTCACTCGCCAGTCGCCAATCACCAGTCACCAGTGGTTTTTATTTATGTCTACCACCCAAAAAAAATAAATAAATAAAGAAAGGAACAGAAAATGTGCGAAGGAATTAGAGATATTTAGTAATTACAAATATTCTATTCATTTTTAATTTATTTTATTATTTTTTATATTAAAAATCGATCAATTTATTATTTAATCGGTTCACTTTTATTGATTAATAAGATTTTAAAAATTAAATTAAATTAATTAATATTTATTTAATAATTTTTAATTAAATTTTAAATTTTTAGATAAATAAAAATAATATCTTTTAATTATATTTTAAAATTTTAATTATATTTAATTTTTAAATAATTTTGTAAAGATACAATATTAATTAAATTTTAAATATTTTATTTTACCAATTTTACTTCTGATCTGGCCACGAAATCACAGATAACAAAATCGACTCGAGACCTCAAAAGTTAGGTGCTCCTCTTCATCCACCGTCTGATACATTTGTTAATTTTCCTTTTTAGTTATTTATATTAAATAAGATTAGGAGCGCATTTTTGTAATTATAATTTATAAAAATTAATCGATTATTAATAAATTAATTAATTTTTAATAATAAAAATTTTAAATCCTAATATTCTGGCGAATCGTCGATACAAGCACGGAAAAGATTGGGGCGGTCAGAAGCGCAGTCCTGACAGCACGTGACTTAGTGCTGACTGCAACTTTGCACTGAGACTTGCTCACGTGCTCCCTACTTGCCAGGTTGTTGTGCAATTTTAATATTCCTAATGCTAATTGCTCTTTCGTGCTTTTAACACCAAATGATTCTCTCGGTCTCTGCAACCTTTTAAGCAATATTTTAAAAGTTAGATAAAAAAATTAAGCTGAAAAAAAGAGATGTAAAATATTAAAAAGTTTAAAATTTTTACAATTTAATTAAAATCTGTTACTCACCTAATAAGACCTCTAATTACTTAACCAAAAATTAGAAAGGGACATTTTAATTTGGTACAAAACTGGCATGACCTTGCACTTCACTTCATTTTCCAACTCCCACACGGTTTACATGCCATGTGGATCAGACAGGTCCCTTCAAATATTGAAATACGCCTTTGTCAAGTGGGGATTAGCTGCGTTGTTTTAAGGATACTGAGTTCTATCAACTGCGCAAATGTTGACCACGAGGGAACTAAAGTTGGCTAAGCTCCCTTACCAAAAAAAAAAAAAGTTGGCTAAGCTCCATTAAGATAAGGATGCAAATCCCGGCTCGCATGGGTAGCTTAACTGGTTCTCAGAAATGTTGTTGAGTGCAAAGATTTCAGGTTCAAGTTTTGGCAGTGATAACGTGAGAGTTTTATTCAATATGATAGTTTCTTGTACGTATCTAACACTGAGCCATCTTTATGAAAAATTAGGTAAAGTTAAACCATAATTTACCTCCCACCACTCTGTCAGGTTAGGGTGTGCGAACGCTTAAACTAGACGATTCCACCTTTTGAGTGCAAGGGTACAAATCCTATTGAATTATCAACTATGTATCTCTTCCTTTTTACCCAAATAGATCAGATTTTCATAGCACTTTTCTTTTATTAGTATGTAAGTTTTTTAATCTTACTAATTAAGAATAAGGTTATTTATTATTGAACTTTCGCAAAATCCACACATTATCAAGATTTTAGTTGATTGTTGTATTACGTAAGTTTCTTTCGTAATTCTTACTATTAATAAAAATAAAAAGTAAATATTTATTATATTAAAATCTTTTATGATATTGACCGCGCGTCGTAACGCTAATCAAAATTAATTAACTAGACTATTACTGTAGCAGTGGCGAGTCTAGGTCGATCCCACAGAGAGTGCGTGTAAAGTTCATGAAATA
>JAOSBM010000204.1:4057111-4092689 GCA_027568955.1 Erythroxylum tenue | reverse complement strand
CAGTTAGGGATGCTTGCACATGAGTTTTAATTTTATAAGCTGCTATACAATATAAATCCAAATCTATTTGTTGTAATTGGTACATCTCTTTGAAACAGTCTCTCTACTAATTAGGGGTAAGATTGCGTACTATTAACCTTTCTAAACTCTGCGTGTTAGCGAAATTTTTACCGGCTTGTTGTTATTATCGGTACACCTCAAACACAATTTCAAGAAACATAAGCTTAATTCACGAAACTACGCTACATTGATGAAAATGGAGAAACGACTCATGAATTTATTTCGTTTATTGAGAATTTGTATTACAAATTATGAAATTATTATTATTCACTAACAAAATTTCCCAATTACATATTACACTTTATAAAAGTTTACAATGTAATCTAAAGTACTAATTATATGCTTTTAACTTAATTTCACCTAAATTAGAACAATATTATTAAAAAGTTAAAAATTATGTATCAAATGGTGCTGCTTAAGTCGTCAAGCTTTAAACTTTTCACACCTTTTCTACTTGTTACTGTCTGCTACAATCAGAACAAGCTTTCTAATGTCCACATGGATAGCTCAAGGTTGTTGATTGTAAGGATCTTAGGTTTGATCCCAACAGCAGTGATATGAAAGTTTCATCCAATATGGTGACTCTTTGTACGTACCGGAGCTAAGATGTAGGAGCACCTGGGGTGGGAGATTTTTGAGTGCAAAGAACAAGCTTTCTAATCTATGAAAACATATTTTATTTGGGATCAGGAGTACGATTTAAGTCTTCCCATAAGGATGATTTTAGATTTAAACTTAATTCTCTAACTAGCTTATCACCGCAACGAACTCATAATGGAGATACCGTAGTCAGCTAAATATTTCATGACACTTGGCTGCTGATTGACGCAGAGACATGAATTACTTATATTTCATACACTACTAACATCGTATACATATCACAAAGCTGACAAGCGCAGCCTTGGTAACTAAGATTCGGCCTTATGTAGCAAAAGGCATACTAAGATCTACAGGATCGCCCGTCATTGATTTTAAGGCCATCAAGGGATAGTCGAAAGTCCATTGGCATTGTCATTCCCAAACTTATGTAACTCGGACTCTATAGTTTTAGCTATTTCTGTTCCTCCTGCAGGTGGCTCAGGAAGATCCACATGGAAAGATCCCTGCTTGATTGGTGCAGCAGATTTATTGACCATTGCCTGATGATTGATGTAGTTGTAAAGCTGTTGATGGAATGGATGGTCCAATGAAAAGCAATTCACAGTACAGTTCCCCGAGTGCCGAGATGATCCAGACCCTTCTTGTTTACAGAAATGCGGAAGCGAAGCAAAATCCATAATCTACATCAAACATGTCCAACAAGATTTAAGTGGGATAAACTATGGTAAATGAAGGAAAAGAAAAATGTGTCAACAACTTCTCAAAGATTGTTAAACCATTTATGTTAAAAGAGGCACCTAGTGCTCAACCTTCAACAGCTTTAAGCATTGTGGAGAAACAAGCTTACCTTTAACAGCTCATCTCGTCCATTGCCTGACAGTACTTGCACTTTTTTCCTTGTCCGCTCTTGCAGTAAAGGCTTGACAACCTGACAAGAATGTTCATCTTACATGGTGCCCGGGCCAAAAGGTCCTCAATAGTGTTTTTAAGGTATCAAAATCATTTTATTATGAGCTCAAGATAGTAGCTTAAGAAGCTAAGTAAATGGAACACCATAAGTAGTAAACTGAAAGACAGTTGCTCAAGAAAGGATGGAGACTTACCTTCCAACAAGCTGAAAATATATATGGCGCATTCACAATGTAATAAGTATTTGTCTTCTCTGGATAATTTAGATCATCAATAGTTGATATAATAGTCAACAGCTGCACACAAAACACAAGCAATCAATGAGAAAAAAATCAACAATATATGCATATGGTGGCAACAGTTCCCAGCAATTAATTTGAAGCAATATTTACTTCTAACTTATAAAGAAAGAAAGACTACAAATTAGTATGATATACTACCATCGAAATATGCTGTCACACAAACTTCAACCATGGGTAGGAATACCTTTATTTGGCTTAGTGCTGAAAACTTCAGGCCAGTCATATCCAGAACCTTGACACAGGTCGTTATGGGCCGCTCATACCTTTTTGATGCAGTAGGCTGGAATGTAGCAAGCAAATCAGTACACCACCTGAAGAAAAAGACTACTGACAGCCTCAGAACTAATGCTCACCAAAATTACACGATCCCGGTATTCATTTATTTGAATATGTGATTGTACATAGTAGTGGACCTTCAATCAAAGAAAAGATAAACCACTTCAGAATGTGGCAAACTGAGCAACACAACAGTTAAGTGAAAAACTCACATAAGTCGCAAAGTTAAATCATAAGTTTGGAACGGTACAGCTTCATCAAGGCATGTGCCATATACTTACTGATGCTCTGTCAAATGTGGTTAAACCACCACCAATGGCAAACACAGGATGCCCCTGAAGATTATAAAGAAAGATTTAAGACAATTGAGAACAATACAAATTCCATTGGATACAAAGGATTTATCTGAATGT
The DNA here is from genome assembly GCA_027568955.1 of Erythroxylum tenue. Classification (NCBI taxonomy): domain Eukaryota; kingdom Viridiplantae; phylum Streptophyta; class Magnoliopsida; order Malpighiales; family Erythroxylaceae; genus Erythroxylum; species Erythroxylum tenue. The sequence continues at coordinate 4,090,129 of JAOSBM010000204.1, read as the reverse complement.
TTTCAATGGCAAGACCTCGCAGCATGTAGAATGTCACAAACTACCAGTCAAAAATGTTTTTAAACAAGATATATATCTGCCACACTAGCATAGAGCAAATACCTCTCTTGAGTAACCAGACATTCCAATCAACTGTGAATCACGCACATCTCTGTATAACTCGGATGGAATAATTGGTTTCTGAAAAAGGAAAGTGCTGGAGATTAGACCTTAAGAAGTCACTTTCTTCCATGATCATTTCAGCAATAGAGCCACAGGAGAATAATGTGCCACCAAAAGTAATTTGCTTCAAATAAATGACATTAACTCATTGTATGCGTTGATGTTCTGCGTAAGAGAGGAGAGAAAGAGAGAGACAGATTAAGTATCCGTGAGAGAAAGAGAGAGTGATTTTCTGTTGTTGCTACTTGAATTCATTCATACCAGAAACAAATACGGAAGTCTATCAGTCAATAACATCAAGGACATTGAATCTTACATCATTCAGAATGTAATTGTGATTCTGTGAACTTCATTCAAAGAAGATAAAAGCACTCCACAATGAACCTAGGCTTTCAAATTAAAATACATTATTTACACCTTCCAGTTTCAGTAGTTCATATTCTAATAATCTGTGAATTTGTAAGAAACAAAGAAATAAAGTTCACAAACCACAACCAAAACTACCAGCACTTGCTGCTCCAGGATGGAGGCAGACTTTGAGATGATGCATTGGACCCCAGTCCTAAGTTTAGTTTGTAAAATATAGGATATAAAGATTTTACTTCTTCTCAAAAGGTACCAATCAAACTGAGAGGAAAAAAAAATTAAAAAAGGACAGAGACATAAGTGTAACAGAAGAATATGGAGCAAGGGTTAGCAAAACTTGCCTCTAGTATTCTGTCGATCTCATTTTGTACTCTCCAGTTCAAACAATCCACTAACTGAATAATATATGCATTATGTCAACAGATTGCCAGTAATTTATTCCATTAGAGTGTAGATTAAATTCTTAACTTAAAAGGCATTCCAATCATAAGAGTTTCGACTAACCATTTTGTGGGCTTTGACAACATTCCATTCTCTAGCCTTTAAGAAACGGACCAAAGTCTCAGTTTGATATCCTTGATGGACATTCTGGAAATAAAGAAACAACGGTTCAATGAATAAATAGTCCAAGGATCTTAAAAACAGTTTCTTGTGGAGATTCATAAATATCCAGAAAAACAAAAAGTAGAATTAATCAACAGTCACACTTCTGTCAGACCATGTTTTGTCTGGCAAAGAACAAAGGAGTCTCATTTTTGTACAGTCAGTCAAAATCAGAAAATGTTAAAAAAATATAAATTTAAGTGATTTCAATTACAATTGCTCAAACATGAATCATACAATAGTTAAATGTAAAATTCAATGAGATCAAAAGACTTCTGGAGAATTTAGACCTCGTGAAAGCAAGTTAAGATCAAGTTCAACACCCAACTATTTATACTAAAGTTTTTCACCGTCTTGGAATTTAAACAATGCCTTGATAGCTATCATTATGAAATTTGAACAAGGCTTTGAGACTACTTCAAACACGAGCATTAGCACCATCTCTGAGACAGCACAAAAAGTTTCTACACCGAAAGAGAACTACCGCATTAGATGTAGATTTTGTTCTTCAGTGTAAAATCCAATCGACAATTTCAATCAATTAGAACAATTATGAGGTTCATTAAAAGTCTGGCCTTTTCTGGATCACTTTTGCCTCAGGAAACACCTTGCGATCTGCTTTTGAACTCATTCTCAAACAGCAAATTCCCTAAAGACAATCTTATCAGGTACCAGGCGTCCATCAAAAGTTGCTGGAGACCTACTTTCAGATGGATCGGTACGTAAAGTTCACAATGGCACTAATCAAATTAGTTAACTAAAGCTAAGAGGATAATTTCTACCAATCTAGACCGTATCGCCAATCACGATAATGCAAAGACAAACTGCAACTCCAAATTAAGAATATCACAGAGCTCAACAACCACCCTTCTGGATCAAGTCTCACTAATTCCCCACTTCACATTATGCCTATGTTTTCATTCTCTTAATAATCACAGACCAGAAATAAAGACTGTGACACCATTTCCCTGCCTCTGTATTGATAACAATGTAATCAAAGGAAAATGCATGACAATTTTGACATCCAATGAAGGAAATTTACGCAAGCGGGCCAATTTGTGCATCAGCATCACAAACTTCAACTTAAAAGTAACAAAATTCACCAACTTTATTAGAACAGGCACGGGGAAACTTAGATCAGATGAAACAGAACCAAGCACAGGGAGAGTCAAATGAGAACCTGATATGTTTTCTTCAGTGCCTCCTCAACTATCATCACATTTTCCACAGGACAAACAGAAACAAAAAGCTCAATCATTATATGGGCAATAATGGAGCAGATAAATAACTTCTGGGGGAAAATACCAAAATTAGGTAGAGATCAACGAGTAGAAGTAAACCTTGATCCATTAATGCTTTGAACTGGTTCACAGCTTCTTGTGAAACGATTCCCATTTCTTGTTTCTCTTTCCCGTCTCTCCCCGCCAAATAAGATCAAGAAAGAGAATGAAAAATTAGCAAAGTTCAGGACTTTCTGCTTTATTATCTTTGTTGACTCCTTTTCGCTTGTAAAAACTCAAAACTACAACAATGGACTTAAGAGAGAGAGAGGGCTTGGAAGCAAACCGCCCAAAAGCAGAAGGCATACACAGTACTGTGCCATCATTTTCTGAGGTCAATAAAGGTGGGTGATCTAAATAAATATCACAGCTACAAATGGGTATAAATGTCCATCTACAAATCACCTAGGAAAAATGTGAAACCTCTCCCATAAGCTCTGTACTTCACGCGTAGGTGTTGACATTAGACTAAGTAGACAACACACACACACATGGCACAAGCAAACCAACAAACGTTTTTGTTACTTTGTTCCCTTGTGTTGTGTGCTTTGCATGGTAAGAGGATGTTGAAAAGGTTGTTGAAAAGGAAGCTAGAGAATCTCTACTCTTTTTTTTTTTTTAATCCGAAATACACGAATCCCAGTCTGTTTATGCTCACATATTCTCCAAAAGCCTCACAGTTTCAAAGAAAATAAATATATTAGCAAGGAAAGCTTTAATCTTTGGAAGTAAAACCTTAAAAAAGCTTCGTTCATTCAAATCAAATTTCAGAGAAAGCTTCGATCTTTTTACTTTCCAACACGTCTTTCTTGTTCAGTTTGCTTGAATCGGTTCGGCCACCTCAAAGTATAATTGGGTTTGAGAGAGAAAGTTTGGCTCTCTCTTTCCGTCCTGTTTCCATGCCATTTATTCAGTTTTGCAACCTTTGGTTAGTGTTGGACTCACGGAGCTTCGTTGAGTCTTCCTCTCCTTTCAAGTCATTATCAAAGCACTGTCTCTCCAGCATTGGCTAAGTCTCTCTCTGTCATTCATTATTCTTTAGCTTTCTTCGTAGTAAAAGATGATGTATTTGGTCATAAACATCTTTATTACAACATTTCACAATACATTTTGTCGGTTTAAAATATTTTTATTCTGTTTATTCATCAGATCGATGTGGACCGTTCACCTATCGGTCACCACAAATCTAACTCAGTCAAGATCAGACTATTTTTTTCACAGTTTTTCGCATGTGCTTTACGTAACTATTTAGTCTATTACTATGAATATTCTACATCCTGTGTAAAGAATCTCGTCTAGAATAATTACAGAGGCATTCAATAATTTATAATAATGAGCAAATTTTTTTTACTGTACTAATTTTTGGAGTGAGTTATATTAGTGAATATATAAAAGTAATTAAGTTGACTTCACACAACAACTTAAGCTATTGTGATGAAACGGTCATTTAATATGGTATCAGAGCCTTTGTAACCAAGTGGTCATGAGTTCAAATCCTACCACCCACCTATTATTCAGCACAAGGTAGAGTGGGTTTGTGCAAGTTTCAAGTCCAAAAAATTTTCACTTGATGGGGTGTGTTAGTGAATATATAAAACCAATTAAATTGACTTCACACAACAGCTTAAACTATTGTGATGAAACAATCATTTAATAAGAGGGAGATTTGTCAGGAATCTCACATCGAACAATTATAAAGACATTCAAGAATTTATAATAATGGACAAACCTCTTCCTCTTGAGCTAACTTTTAGGAGTGAATTAGACACCATGTTAAGTCAAGCATCCATGGACCACTGCCACGATTTCTGTTGTTACGATAAAATAATTGCTTGTTCTTCTTAAAAGAATTGCAAAGGCAGTCCCTTTAACTTTTTCCAGTTTTCTTTCCAAGCTTTTCTCAGTTGAATCTTCCCTTTTAGTTGCTAATCCTCTTTTTGTTGTTTAGTTGAATGTTTGATTTACCCAGAACGAGTGTTGTTATGTTGGAAAAGGAGAACCATAAAATAAGCTCTCAGGAATTAATCTTTTACAAATTTTAAATAAGAGTGGATTCCTGTTGTATTAAATTAGTAAATTAAAAATAAATATAAATAATTTTGGTTATCTAATAATTTATAAATTAAATGTATGGAATAAATTACTTAAAAGATTGTTAAAAAAAACTTATTTCACTCAAATTCATGGTTTTTAAACATTTAAATTTCTTAATGAACTCATCCAACCATTCTTAAGTGTCACTCGTTTATTCATACAACCAAACTCTACGTTTTCTCACAAGTAATTATTGGACGAATATCATTTATTAAAAAAAAGTAAAAAATTGATGTACTTAATAAATACTCCTTTCTATCCAAAATAAAAGTCGTTTTAGAGGTATGAACACTTATTAAAAAAGCTAATGAAATGTTTGATATACCCTTATTAATTACATGTTAAACTGTCTTAAAAATGTAATCTGTGTAATCAGGATATGATAGAAATTATAAGGGTAATTTTGGAAATAAAATTATAAACAAAAAGTAACGAATGACACTTATTTTGAATAATTAAAATCTATCTAAAACGACTTTTATTTTGAATAGGAAGAAGTAAAGTTTTTCGCTTTTTGAAAATTTAGAGAGAGTCATAATATACACCAACTTTCTTCTTTAACCTAAAATTGTGACCTTGATCTCAAAAGGTAGAATCGCTTACCTTAGGCGCCCCTACATCCCGGTCCGACAGAATAGTGAGAGGGTAAATTATGGTCTGATCTCAGCCAGCTTCTCAGAAGGGTGGCCCAACACCGATGCGCACAAGGAGTTATCACATTGGATGAACTCCCACAGTGCCATTATCGAGACTCGAACCTGAGACCTTGATCTTAATTTGCCCTCTCAATAACTATCTGAAATACCCATGTATCACAAATGATCAACTTGGTTACTTAATCATTTATTCATTTTGTACATTCTACGAAACACTTCTTGGAAATAGCGAAAAGGAGATCACCAAACTTTTGAAGTGGGTAGTGATGCGGAAAGAAAATGGGATCTATCATACAAACCACCTAAGTTACCTTTCTCTTCTTTTCCTTCTTATCAGGATAAGATTACACCTTTCTTACATCTACTTCCTGTGGAATTGTTTCATCTACGAGTTCTGTCATCAATGTAGTGGTAGCCATGTCAACGTCCAACAAATAACATACCTATACATTCAAGTTGTTGGAACTTACACATGTAGTTTTACGTGAAAGCAACAATACTGACTTCTTTTTTATGATTCAAAGCTTAGTTGGTTTACAAACTAAAAGAAACGGTGAATATTTATACTTTTTCTAACAATTAAAACAAAGAATAAACGATTTTAAACTCATAAAGTTCTTTTGAAAGTGAAAGGTAAAGAAGGTGAGTTGGAGAGAATGCCAAATCATGTACGTATACGCGAGAAAGATCACAAAATAGGGGTTAATTGGGAGTCCAGATCTTCTGTTCAGTTTTATGGTGTCTTATTGTGTCCAGTGAATCTCAGCCATTTATTTATGCGGGTTTCATGTTAATTTATGTGGGACCTACGCGGAACCCGCATAAATTAATGGCTGAGATTCACTGGACACAATAAGACACTATAAAACTAAACAGAGGATCATGTTCCGACCGGCCGGAGCCATTTTCCACACACGGGTTGTTGGACACAACTTAGGTTGGATGTTGAACAGCAAAGATCAAATTCCAAAATGCTCGAACCCTTAAAGTGCAAGTTCGAATAGTTACGCAAAGAACCAATTTGTGGAAAATATGAGTGGTAATATTCAACACTCAAATTGGAATGTTGTATCATTGGTAGAAGGTGTCCACTTAAATTTATTAATGCTAGCTACTTATTAAATGATACATTAATTCATTATTTAATATGACCCGTGTAATGAAAATAACACAAAAACTTATTTTATTGCAACCAACTTACATTCAAAAGCTTTTTATTAATTTATATTAATATACAACACAAATTATTAACTAATACTGGATAATTTGTAAACATTAAATTTTCTCTATAAATTACGCATAAAATTTAAAATATTTTTTATCAAACAAGAATTGAGACATTTTTAAAAGGAAAGTGTCAAGAAAGAATTAAAATAGTAATAGTTATTAAGTTAATATATAACTATATGCAAATTATTATTATAAACAACCTTTTTACTAGTTAGAAGTAAGATTCATACTACTGGACTTTTCTAAATCTCGCGTGTCAACATAATTTTTACTAAATATTGTTGATGACTTTGTTGTATAAGCATACAATATGGATTAAAATTTATAAGGTTATAATATGGAAGAGCTTTTTAGCTAATTATATGAGCTATTTGTATATGAATTTATAGGATGCAGAGCTGTCTGTATATGAATTGATACAGTGAAAAATTGGAGGAGGAAGAGGTAGATTACAGGTTTTACTTTTTACCAACATTTTTCAAGATTTGTACTAAGAAACATTCCATCTAAAGAGTTAAACTATTAGCCATTAGGTGAGATTTATTCCAGTATAAATCTTACTAACATATTAGATCTTAAAAAGTTCAATAGTACGCAACCTTATTTCTAACTATTTATTAAACATGTCATATATTTTATGATTATGAATAAATACAATATATTATATACAACGACGGTGTAATTTGAGATCTTTGGTTACAAAACTTTGTTAAAAGCTATTCAATTTAAAAGCTTAAATTGATCTCAATAAACAATTTATAAATTATTTTAGCAATTTACCTCTATCATGCACAATATGTAAAACAAAGAATGAACAAAATTTAATCACTTCAACATATTCTTCCAAAGACAATTTTTATGTTGAAGAAATAGGAAATTTTGAATCGACTAAAAAAAAGGCTTCAAATTTTGAAGAAAATAAGATAAATTTTTATTAAAAATTGCAAAAAATAATAATTTTACTACTAAGACAGGGAGTCAAGAAAAGTTCAAGAAGAAAAAGAAACAAATCTGGTTCAAGCTCTCAGAATGTGTAGCCTCAACAGAAAGATGTGAGCAAGAATGCAGGAGGAGACAAGACAACAAGTATAATCCTTGTCCTCATTGTGAAAAATCAAATCATCTGGCCTTCATGTGTTAAAAGAGACCGGATGTGGTCTGTAGGAAGTGCCATCAAAAGGGACACATGGAGGCAATATGTAAGAAACATACTACTCAAGTTGCTACAAATGTGCAAGTTGCTGAAGAAGAAGAGCAGCTCTTTGTTGTCACATACGATCTTGCTCAAGCATATCCATCTGAGTGGCTGATAGATAGTGAATGCACAAGTCATACGTGTTGGATCCCGTTTCTGGAATCCAACTCTTAACAAAATACCATTATACTTGAGCGTGGTTCCTTGTAATCTCTTCTTTCTCTGATACCAAACATGTTAGGCCCCATTTCTGGAGTCCAACCCTTGAACCATAAAACGTATGTGTATTGTTGCTCGTCATACAAACGTGAGCGTAATCCAAAGAAATCATGAAGCTTAATCAAAGAATTATGAATTATGTATGGATGATGTTGAGTGGAAGTATGAATTTACGTATATATATAAGGTTGAGTTGAAATTCGGTATACTTGAGGAAGTTGTCGATTTGATATGATTATTTTGATTGTGAATTGTTGTTTCATACATATATATAAGTGAGATGTGTTATGAAAAAAGGAACATAGAAATGGTATGAGCCTTTAAGCTTCATGATTTCTTTGGATTATGCTCACGTTTGTATGACGAGCCAAACAAATGGCTCGAGAATTCCGTGGAACAAAACAGATAAATCAAAGTTTATACCGTGAACAAAACGAGTCCGATTTCTCAGGATCTCATGGCCTCAAGCGGGCAGTCGGGAGAAGGCTATATGTCGACGTGCACGTGACTAACGAAAAAAATTCCGGGGGCCAACAATATGACTCCAGATCCAAGATTATTCAAGTTTTTGGATTAGAATGTGAAGGCAAATGTGAAGTTGGGAAATGGAGACTGCATCCGAGTTGAAGGAAGAGGGGTGGTTGAGATCTCTACCAAGAATGGAGTCAAGATCATCCCTGATGTGCTACTGGTTCCCAAGATACAACACAATCTCTTAAATGTGGCCCAATTGATTGAAAGATGTATGTCAGTACACTTTGAATCTGATGTGTGCAAAGTGTTTGATAAATCTGGCCAGGAAATACTCAGCACTAGGGTGAAGAATAAAAGCTTTGCCATGAGACCAGAAGAGATACAACAGAGGGCATTGGTAAGTGACACAGTTGAGTATGATCTTTGGCATAGAAGACTCGGACACTACCACATGAAGAGGCTGGAAGCAATGAAGAAGAAAAATATGGTTGATGATCTACCAGCTTTCTTATACTGTCACTCAGAATGCAAAGTCTGTATCTTGGGTAAGCAAACTCGTGCTCCTTTTATTAAGTCAAGCTGGAGGGCTAACGAGAAGCTTTAATTACTACATATGGACATATGTGGTCCAATGCCGATAAAATCTTTGAATGGGAGCATATATTTCTTGCTGATCATTGATGACTACTCAAGGTATTCCTAGATATACTGTCTCAAGTGCAAAGAAGAAGTTGCAAAGATGTTTAAGGAGTATAAAATTCTGGTTGAAAACCAGACTGGATTGAGCATCAAGTCTGTCAGAACAGACAATGGCTCAAAATTTATTTATGACAAATTCCAATTGCTTTGTAAAGATGTAGGTATCAAGCACGAGCTAACCACACCCTACACTCCACAACAGAATGGAGTGGTGGAGATGGTGAGATGCATGCTGGAAGACAAGAAGCTTCCTAAGGATTTTTGGGCAGAAGCAACTTCCACTGCATGTTTTCTGCTGAATAGGTTGCATACTCAAGCTCTTGAAGACAAGGCACCTTATGAAATGTGGTATGGAGTGAAGCCAAGGCTGAAGAATTTGAAGGTATTTGGATCTCTCTGTTGTGCTCATATACCTCAAGCCAGGAGAAACAAACTGGACAGCAAATCAAAACTTGCAATTTTTATGGGATACTCTGAAGTAACTAAGGGATATATGTTGTTTTATCCAACACAGAAGAAGGTGAAGGTAAGCAGGGATGTTCACTTCCTTGAAGATGAACACTAGACTTGGTCTGAAGGAAAGCAGATAATGGAGAAGATAGGCAGATTGTCAGACTGCCTCCTATCATTCCAGAAATTGCAGAAGATCAGGATCAACTTGAGCAGGATGAGTTGGACTATGAAGAGGAGCAAAATCCAAAGAACCAACTTGAGTAGAATGAGTGGAACTCTGAGGAGGAGCAAAATCCAAAGGGTCAAGATAATGATGTACATAGACCACATGCTAATAAGAGGAACAAGAAGTTTAGCAGAGATTTATGAAAAAAGCAATGAAGCAATGTTGGAGCTCAAGGAAGCAGGAATTGGTGGCTCTCTCGACTACAGAAGCTGAATTGGTGGCAACTACAGCAGCTGCTAAGCAAGTTATATGGGTCACAAAATTGCTTGAAGATCTGCAAGTTCACTTAATATCAGCTACTGTGGTGTATATTGACAATCAAGTTTCCATTTCTATCTCGATGAATTAATTCTTTTATGGGAAAACAAAGCATTTCAAGCTCAGGTATTATTATCTGAGGGAAGTGCAGCAAGAAGGGGAGTTAAAGCTTGAATATATCAACACAGAAAACCAAGTTGTTGATTTGTTTACTAAAGGTTTTCATGTTTCTTGGTTTGAACAGTTAAGGAAGATGGTAGGTGTTAAGAAGCTGAATTTCTGAGCCAAGGAGAAGTACGCAGAAGTAATGTCTCAGAAATACAGAAGAGTAGTTTAGTTGATTTCTTAGCATACAAGCAATGTATAGAATTAGTCTTAAGGAATTCAAGAAACTTAGTTGAAGTTAGTTGTGTCAACTTTTCAGTTAAATGATAGTTAGGAGATTTGGAAGTTATAAATGCTTGTATTAACAGAAGTTGTACATATCAATATACTCAATAAAACTCAACACACCACTGAGTTTTTCCAACTACTCTTCTTTTCTGTTTTCTTTGCTTTCCTAAAGTAAACTTGTTACTACGATTTCTTTATGTTCTTTATTAGCCAATTTCATTAGTATAGTCTTCAGTTCTTCAATGATAGATAGATAATAACAAAAAATATGCCTTTATTATGACATCGTAATTATGATGATCATGATCATAACTTTATTGAAGTAAACTGGGTCCAAAAAACATTTTAGCCATATATAAATTGAAATTCATTTGTAATTATATTATTCTTATTAAAGTATTGAATATCTTATCATTTTTGTAAACTTAATCTATCAATATTTATTCAAAATGTAGAATTTAGTTTTAGACTTAAAATTTTAAATTTCAATTAAGTCAATTTATGTTAAATTAGCTTATGCATAGAATAAATAACTAGGGTTAAAATTTTAATTTAAAATAAAGCAGCATTAACGCTAGAAAGGATTTGTACACGACGTATATTTAAGTATGTATTGTATTTATCATTCACTTATATATAATAGCGAGCATCTTAAAGTGGAGGAACGTGCACGCATGATACAATATCGCATCACGGAATGCTGTTTCAACTTTCAAAGCTTCACTTCGTAGGCCTTTTTTTTCCTATGTAATTAAATCATTTTAGAAGTCTACCATGTTCTTTAATCTTAAACTTAGAATGTATGCATACAAGGAAAGGTATAAGCGAATATATTCTTTAAAACGCATGATCAGGTACCTCATCATTTCCCCTTACGTACGTATAGGGTTATGACAAAACAGTATCTTATAGGTTTATTCCATACGTACTGTGTAATACATAAAAGATAGTGAGTGCAAAGGCAAAAGGGGGTATTATGCTAATTTCCCTTTTCATTGGGAGCAATATAAGTTGCGACAAAAGGAAGATTAGATGGGAGATACTTTGTAAGTAACTTAGCTTAATAATTCCAAAATGTCTTATCCTTACTTTTTTTTTTAATTTTTTGTCATTTCAATCTTATAAGTCATAATTAAAGGTTAGAAAGTAATGTGAACTCAGCAATTTTTTCTTTTGAATTTTGCTAAATAAATATTTTTTATTTTAAATTATCTTCCTTTCCTAGCAATTATTTAGTACATAGAAAGTTGAAAATTCATTTTTTTGGAAAATATCCTCTCCTTTTTCTTTTTGAGCTTGGTAAATAAGAAATGCTTAAGGAAAAAAATCAATATAATTTGTGACCAAAAAGTCATAGGTTTAACTCACAAAAATAGTCTCTTTTTAAAATGTAAAATGACGGTTGCGAGTATTGATAACTCTCGCCCAACTCTTCCGAAACGAAGAACCTTCGAAGTTTGCCCTAACATCGAAATAGTAGTAAATTCAAGTTGGTTTTTGTTATTAGTTTAACCAAAAGTTTATTCAATTTGACATAATATTTTTGTCAATTAATGAATCAAATGATTAATTTGATTATGAATTGTGACTCTTAATCACATCATGTAATCAAAATTTTAATTAATGTTACTTAATTAAGGGGAAGTTTCTAAAATACTAGCTTAACACCTAATAACTTTTCATTAGACACTTGGAAAAGATATTCAATCCAAAATTTTGTTCAATTAATTGATTAATCATTAACAAATTATTCATTCTTATAATTAATATATGGATGTATCCAAAGTTAGTTCAGAATAGAGATATAGCCTATAAATCAAATCTCTAACTAAATTGTTTCAAATTTGTAAGCTTGTGAGGATCCTGATTTCCAAAATTATACACATAACCATTATTAGACTTAATTTAAGTGGAATCTTTAAAGAAGACAAGTGAGTAATGCCAATCTCTAAAAATGATATCTTATCGTTTAATTTGGAGGCAGACGTGGAGCTACAATTGTCAAAGAATGGAGAAAGCTTTCGGTCATCAAACCAACAATCCCCTGAATTTCCTGCTACCTTCGTCATCGTTGGATTATAGAGTAAGATAACTTAGCTCTCAAATCTTTAAAGACTCCGTCCAAAGCTCTCCGTTGACATCAAAAAGGTGCATTGATGTTATGTTATTAAAAATCCGCCGCTTGTTTGTTTTCTTAGTTTCAGTTCTTTCAATTGCTTATTTCCAGCTGTCAATATCAAGTCATCAGGACGGTTCCGTCGCCCGGGAAAACATGCCAGTGACGATATCCGATGCCGGGGGTACACACCCCGATCATGAAACAACTGCTTCTTCATCTCCATCATACCAATACCAGTGTAGTAACAATTCATCAAGCAGCAGATGTGAGATTGAAGAAGAGAATTCTAATGAGTTCTTTGAGATCAATCATATGGAAACCGTCAGAGAGGAGTGCGAAGGGAGCCTGTTTTCCGTGGATGTTCATAACAGGGATGATGAGGATTGCGTTTACGTTGGTGTAGGGAAGAGTGAGTCAAGCATGGATGCTCTTTCATGGACGTTGAAGAACGCCGTAAATAATGAGACCACCATGGTTTATCTCATCCACGTCTTCCCAGAGATACACCACATTCCCTCTCCATGTAAGTAAGCTTCAGATTATGTAAGTAAGCTTCAGATTTCAATCTCCACATGTTTGCTTCTGGGTTCTTAGTTTTTACCGATAAGCGTGCCTTTCGGTCAAAAACAGTGTCTGTCCTCTGTCTTCTTGGGCCACTTGCCCATGTGAGCTTGTGCTTGTAGTCTTAACTGCCGGCAGCGACTTCAGACAAAACACATTAGACTTTTCTTCCGCACCTACATTATTGACTTTGATTAGGCTTTAGTTATTATAGTTAATTAGGCTTTAAAATGAAAGATATTTGTCCCATCAAAACGTAATAAACAGAAAGTTTTCAGACATAAAAACTTATTTAAATATTTTTAAACATAAAAATTATTTTTAAAAATAGTTTTTATGTCTAAAAGATAAAATATTTTTATATGCTAACTTTAATAAATGGATATATTGAATTAATTTAAAAAATTTTCAATTTAATTATAACAAGAGACTAAATTTTAATTATATAAAATTTAAAGAATTATTCTATAATTAAAAAAATAATTTCAAATGATATTAAACGTGAATGGATACTGGTATTGTGTTGTACTAATACTAAAATCGATACAAGATATATTCACAACTTGTTTAACACTTAGTCTCTATGTGTAAATAATTATTAATTATTTTCATCTCTCAAATATTATTTTATATTTTTAATTTTCATATTTATTTTAATTTTTAATTTTTTTTTCTATTTATTTGTCAATGTCTATCTACTTTAAATATACAATATGGACATCTAGATTTAATTTAGGTATAATAAATACATAGAAATGAATGTATAATTATTAAGGGTCCACTTTCATTTTCAATTTAAAACTTAATATAAAATTTTTATTTAATTTTTCAATTTATTCTTATTTTTATAACACATGAAGTATTTTTAATTTTTAATTTAATTTTATAATGAAATAAGTTAGTAAGAATAAGTTGTGATTCTTATATATTTCTTATACATTTTCCTTTAACTTAGCAATAGGAATATCCATGCAGATGTATGGTTGATTTGCTATTATATTGGTCCTCCTCGTATCTTGTATGTATGTAAAAATATATGAAAGAAAATACCATACATATTCATAATTTGGTATTAGAGCATTTCTTCATTAAAATCACTAGTTGCACCGTAATGTTATTATCAAAATTGATGTTGAATTTTCTATCTGCAAGAAAATATCCACCATGATCATTCAAGATACTCCCACACTTTTGGAGATTCTTTAGCTTTATAATCTCGAGTTTGCACCCGCCATTATAAGAATACATATAAAGTCGATGTTTACTAGAAAAAGTATGGCTATCCAGAATGGTCTAAACTCAAGTAAGATGAGAAAAAAAAATATTTTGCTCATAATATTAATGTTTCATCTTCTGCTTCTCATATATCTATCTTCTTAAAAAGATTAGTTTATCCATTAGTTCTATTTGCCATATTACTTGAGTTATTGATTCGGGGGCATTGATCATATTACCAGTAACTCTTCTATTATTGACTCACATCCGCATCCGTTAAGTTTAAATTGTCAATTTGGCTAAATGATCCTTTCATTGAAAGTCTTTCCCTTAAATAGGGAATAAACTTGATTATATATCCCTAATTATCAGCTCAAAGATTATCTTATAAATAGAAAACTATATACTCTTTAAATAGACAAATTGACTAGCTAACTGTAATCCTAATTAGAGAAAGCTATTTATATAATAATTACAAATATATGTAACGGTTATATATGAAAGTAGTAATTATACAAAGATATAATGGTCATACTAACATCCTCCCTCAAATTGATGCTGCACGATCAAGAAGCATCAATTTGCCAACAAGAAATTGATGGCGTTGTCGAGTCAAGGATTTGGTAAAGACGTCAGCAATTTGAAGAGCAGTAGAAACATGAGGCAGCGAAATGACACCTTGATCTACAGTTTTCCGGATAGAATGACAATCTACCTCAATATGTTTAGTAAGCTCATGGAAAACTGGATTCGTAGCAATCTGAATAGCACTGGTGTTGTTTGCATAGAGAGGAGTAGAACGTGACTGAGGAAAACCAATTTCAGCAAGTAACCCACGAAGCCAAACAATCTTAGAACAAGCAGCATACATAGCCCAATATTCAGACTCAATAGAAGATTTTGAAACTCGGTCCTATTTTTTACTCTTCCAAGATATCAATGAATCTCCAAGAAATATACACTAACTAGTAATGGAACGACTAGTATTCGGACATCCAGCCCAATTAGCATCACTGAAAGCCACAAGCTGAATAGGAGAACCGGTAGGAAAGAATAAGCCACGATTGGGAGAGCCTAAAAGATATTTAATGATGCAACGAACGACCACCAAATGTAGATGACGAGGAGTATGCATGAATTGACTGACTTGTTGTACTGCAAAAGAAATATCAGGTCTAGTAATAGTAAGATAATTCAAGCTGCCAACTAATTGGCAAAATAAAGTCAGATTAGAAAGAAGATCACCTTCCTCACGACTATACTTGACATTCAATTCTAATGGAATGTCAACAGGAGATGAATCTTGAAGACCTACCAAAGTTGTCAAATCCTAAATATATTTATGCTAGTGTAAAAAGACACCAGAAGAATCAGAATGAACTTCCAATCCTAGGAAATATGTAAGAGTACCAAGATCCTTCATATGAAAAGAATCCTGAAGATATTGTTGAAGCTGGTGGATCAATGATGAGTCACTTCCAGTGATAACTATGTCATCTACATAAACAAGTAGAAGAACAATATCAGTAGAGGTCTTGTAGAAAAATAGAGAGGAGTCATACTTGCTTTGTACAAAAGAGAACTGAAGCAAGGTGGAGCAAAACTTGTCAAACCATGCTCGTGGTGCTTGTTTCAGGCTATACAGAGATTTTTTTAATTTGCACACTGCAGAAGTAGAAACAAATAAGACTGGTGGAGGTGTCATATAAATGTCCTCTTTAAGATCGCCATGGAGGAAATCATTTTTTACGTCCATTTGATGGAGAGGCCATCTTTGAGAAGCAGCAATGGCCATAACAGTATGCACCGTAGTCATTTTTGCTACTGGGGCAAAAGTCTCCTCATAATCTACCCCATACTTCTGCTTGTTACTAAGAGCAACCAATCGGGCTTTGTATCGATCAAGAGTTCCATCAGAACGAAGTTTGACTGAGTAAATCCATTTACATCCAGTGGTCTTAATAGTAGAAGGGCAAGAAACAATATCCCAAGTGTGATTCTCCTGAAGTCCCTAAAGTTCATCTTGCATAGCTTGCTGCCAACACTTATGCTTTAAAGTTTGTGAATAACATAAAGGAATGAAGATATCAGATAAAGTAACAGAAAAGCTATAGCAGTCAGGAGGTCGAGATACTCTGCTAGATTGTCGAAGGACAGGCTCTGAAGGAGCAGACGCAGAACCAATCTCAGAGACAAGTGCTAGATCAGGCGCAAGTGATGGCTCAGTCTCGAGAGGAGGCAAAGTCGGTGGACGTCTTTCATACACAAACCTAGGCTTAAAACAGAGAAATGGATGAATCTTCAAAGGTAGGCATAATAGAAGGGACAAAAAAAAGACTCAACACTCATAGGAAAGAAATATTGATTTTCAAAGAAAATAACATTTCGAGAAACACGAAATTTGTTAGTACTGGGATCATAACAAACAAAGCCCTTTTGAGAAAGACTATAACCTATAAAGGCACATTTAACAGATTGAGCAGAAAGTTTATGTCGTTCATAAAGAGGCAAATGAACAAAGCAGACACAACCAAATGGATGTAAATCATGATAGCTAGGATGCTGATGATAAAGACGAAAATAGGGGAGAGTCAAGATTTAATACCTGAGATGGCAATCTATTAATTAAATAAACTGCAGTAGCCAATGCTTCAACCCAAAATTTAGATGGCACAGATGACTTGAGCAATAAAGTTCCAGTGACATCCAATAGATGTCGATTTTTACGTTCTACAACCCCATTTTGTAATGGGGTATATGGACAAGAGCGTTCAGAAAATTATGAAATTCATGAGACATATATTCCCCACCAGAATCAGTTCGCAATATTTTAATACAAGTGAAAAATTGTGTCTCAATAGAAGCTAAAAACATCCTTAAAAATAGAGAAGATATCAGATTTGGAACGAAGAAAATATATCCAAGTATATCGACTATAATCATCAATGAATGTAACAAAGTATTTTTAGTGAGCGTGAGAAATAATAGGCGTGATACCCCAAACATCGATATGAATAACATCAAAACATTTGACAGCACGACTACGATTAGAAGGAAAAGGAAGAATTTTACTTTTGCCCAGTTTACATGTGGAACAATCAAAAGAAATATGAGAAAATAATCTTGATTGCCTAATAAACCAGAAGTTGATAAATGAGACACGATAACATAATTTGGATGTCCTAAATGTTTATGCCAAACTTCACTCTTACAAGCCATAGTAGCACAAGAAAAAGAAGAAATATTTGGAATAGAAAAAATAAATGGGACCAGTCGTCCAACTTTAGGCCCCTTCACGAGGATCGTCCCCGTCACTTGATCCTGCACAAGACAACCATCACGAGAAAAGTAGACATCATAGTTATTATCCACCAATTGACCAACAGAAATAAGCCTAGTAGTGAGCTTTAGAGATATAAAAATATTTCTGAAATATGATGTAAGATCCCCAACCTTAATAATAGGTAACGTACTGCCATTAGCAATCTGAATTTCTGTGGAACCATGATACTTACGAACATTTTTAAGCATGGTAGATGAGTTGGTCATGTGATTTGAAGCACCAGAATCAACAAGCCAAAGTTTAGAAGAGGAAATATCATTAACTTGTAATCCCAAGGCAGAGAAGGCCGAAACAATCATTTGTTGCACCATGTCATGAGTAAGAACCATAGATTCAGTAGCAGCAGGAGTAGAAACAGGAGTAGAAATAGCTGAAGCAGCAAGGTGACTTGAACTATTAGTGTTGGCTTTACGATTTTGAGGTCGTGTAGGGCATTCCTTTATAATGTGTCCTTGTTGTTTACAATAATTGTAGCACTTCTTTCTGCAATGGGCAACAATATGGTCATATTCTTTACAACTATAACACTGAATTTTGCTCATATCCTGATCCTTCCCTATTCCTTGAACCGCAAAGGCAACTGTGACAATATTCTCCGATTTGAAAGCGCTTTGTGTAAGAAGACGTTGTTCTTCGCGAAGCAATTCACCAAAACAAATGTCTAAGGATGGTGAAGGTTCTAGACTCATTAAATTAGAGCGATCAGCCTCAAACTCAGATCTTAATTTCATCAAAAATTTATCTCTTGCTTTGTTCATGAATATCTTGAATTATAAAAAGAGCTTCTGCAGGTACCTTAGCATAAACGATGTCAGTAAATTCAGCCTATAAGTTTTGAAAACCAGAAAATATTCCTGGATGGACAGATTTCCTTGAGAGTAATTAGCGATTGTCTAATTGAAAACGTCTAGCAGTATTGTCTTGATTATACACCTTTTTCAAATAATCCCACGTGGCCTTTGTAGTCTTATGTGGCCGCAGATTAAGAACAATAAGAGGGTTAACAAACCCTAAAATCCAAGTTATTACCTGAGCATCCTTAACTTTCCATTAAAGCAACTCCTTTGAATCTATAGGAGTTGAATTACTGCCATCTACATGTCCCCATAAATCTTTTCCAGTGACAAATAGTTGAAACTGAAATTCCCAGGAGGAATAATTTTTTCCAGTAAAACGGACATTAAAAGTCTCAAAGTGATGCGAAGTTGTCATCTTGAAGAGCACAAGAAATACCAGGAAGGAGAGCTCAAAAAAACTTCTATGACCAAAAACACCAAGATAACCACAAAACCCACCAACCAAAAGAACCCCAAATATTGATTAGCAAATAGGATCAATAAAACCAAAGAAAAAGACAAAACAGATAACTTAAGAACTCAGAGAGTGGGCTCTGATACCATGTCAATTTTGCTGAATGATCCTTTCATTGAGAGTCTTTCCCTTAAATAGGAAATAAACTTGATTATACATCCCTAATTATCAGCTCGAAGATTATCCTAGAAATGGAAAACTATCTACTCCTTAAATAGACAGATTGACTAGCTAGCTGTAATCCTAATTAGAGAAAGATATTTACATAATAATTACAAATATATGTAACGGCTATATATGAAAGTAATAATTACAAAGATATAATGGCCATACTAACATAAATCAATCACATGGGCAAGAAATATGTCTTTTTATCTAACATGTTCTATATCCTCTACTTTACTCACACATACACTTTTAAATAATCTCTTCTTCATCATAAAGGATCTCAATTGTTAATTAATTTTTTATAGGTTGAGACAATCTTATAAAGATGATGGTTGGCATTAGAAAGAAAAGGGTTTGTTTATATTTTTTTAATGATAACTAAGGCATAACAACTCTTACTCGTGACTTCCAAACAAAGAGAGAGAATTCTGATTGAAAGAAAATTATTCTTTGACAAAGTCGGTTGGGATATCTATCTTCTCTTATTTAAAACATTTATTTTAAAAATTAGTTTTCAATATTTATATTTTTAATTTAAGATATGAACATGCATTAATGCCAAAAAAATCATTGTGTTTCTTTCAAAGTTGGTTTTAATAAAAGTAATATTCCTTTTTTCTGTAATTATACTAATGTATAAGGTCCATTTTCTATCCCTTCTATTTCAAGATAAAGATATTTTGTATTTTATTAATGATTGTACTAGAGTTAGTTGGATATATTTAATGAAATCCAAGAGTGATGTTTCACATATTATTTCTCAGTTTTACAATATGATTCTAACTCAATTTGACACTAAAATAAAAGTTTTTCATTCTAAAAGTACTCGTGAGTTTACAAAACATTCTCTTGCTAATTTTATGATACAAAATGGGATTTTTCACTAGACAACTTGTGTTTGCATACTCTAATATAAAGGCATATAATAGAATGGTACTTGAAGTTCCTTGACCTTTATATTTTAATATGCAAGTTCCAAAACTTTTTTGGGTTGACCATCTTATGACCATTATTTTTCTTATTATTCGATTGCCTAGGATTCTTGATTTTCAAACTCCTTTAAGGTTGTTATTTAGATTTCATTCCATTCCTTCTGTCCTAAATATTTTCCCTAAGGTTTTTAGTTATTTGTTTTATATGCATGTTCAGATAAACTTGATCCTTGTGCTATCAAATATATTTTTCTAGGTTACTCCAATTCACAAAAGGGATACAAGTCTTTTTATCCTCCTACAAGAGCCTACTATATCTCAATGAATGTTCAGTTATGTGAAAATAAGCCCCTTTTTGTGGGAGATATCCATGGTTACTCTTTATAGGGAGATTAATAGTTAAAAAGAGGAACAACTAAGGTTGGAAAAAACATATAGATCTCATATATAGAGAAAATTAAGGAAAATAAGGAATACATAGTTTTAGATGACCCATTTATTGAGGAGAACAAAATTGAACCTAATGGTTCAGCTGATGATAAGAGACTTGAGAGACCAACTCATTTGTTTAGAAAGGATATTCTAAGAAAAACAAAGATGTCACAATTATGTCTATTAAACATAGCACCTCCCTTGATGATACTATCATGTAATCAGATGAATCTTTTAGGATTGACACCGAGATATGCACCTATTATTCTTAATCTCCTAGAACTCCTAATCATAGTCCTAATCCTAATCACAATAAGAGATATCTTCTTTATGTAAGAAAAGAACCTAATATATTTGATTTTTCAAAGGCCTCTAATGTTTAATATATCTTCACTTCTAATTCTATCATCGTTTACCTAAAGTTAACTTGGCATTTTCTCTTCAGTTGTCTTCTATTTCTATTTCTATTTCTATTTCTAGTCATTTTCAATAAGTATAGCTCTCTACAATAATGCTACATACAAAATGGTCGAGTTGCTAATTAGAAAGAAGATCGTAAAGTGAAAATGGGAATCACGTTGTCAAATACAATTCAGATGGAACAATTGAAAGATACAAAACTAAGTTGGATGTACATGGTTATACCCAAACTTATGGTATTGATTATTATGAGACTTGTGAACCAATTGTTAAGATGAATATTGTTTGCATCATACTATCACTTATAGTTCAATCTACAATTATCAACAATAGTTTGACGGGAAGGATATCTTTCTTCATAATTATCCAATAGAAAAAGTATTTACGGATCACTTTCTGGGCTTACACTAGAAGAAGGAAAGAAATGCAAACTAAAAAAGGCATTGCATGGTTTAAAGTAATATCCAAGGGAATGGTTTAGGAGCCTAAGTCATGAAATGAAGGATTATGGATTCAAGCAACATTTGGCATATCATACCTTGTTTTATAAACATAATCATAATGATATTAGCTCACATCTTGTCTATGTTGACGATATAATTATCACCGGTAATAACATACATAAAATTGAGGAACTTCTAGTTATTTTGCTAAAGAATTTGAAGTAAAAGATTTAAAGTTTCTAAATCTAATCAAGGACAATTTCTCTTTCAGAGGAGGTATCTTTTAGATCGTCTAGTTGAAACTGTTAACTCTATCTATGAGCCTATAAATACATAAATTAAGGTAAATCATAGTTTATGTACTTCTCCTAATCAAATTCTAACAAAGAATAGTTGAGAAGATTATCTATTTAATTCATGATATGAATATAGCATATATAGTTAGTGTTATGAGTCAATTTATGCACAATCTAAATGATCAACATATGAACGCTATTAATCAAGTTCTGACATATTTAAAATCAAATCTATGTCAAGGTCTTATATTATCCAAACATGGTCATTTTGATGTTGAGGGATACACAAACCCTAATTTTTCTAGTAGTAGACCTTGTTGACTTGGAGAAGTTTTAAAAAAAATTACTTTGCTTATCTAATATAGAAGCTAAATATCGTGTTATGCATATATAATCACATAACTTTCTTATGAGAAAATTCTCTTTATTGAACTTAGTTTTAGTCTAAAAAAGCTTATGACGTTGTTTTATGATAATAGGGTAGCGATTGAGATTGTTAATAATCCAATATAATAAGACCAAACTAAGCATTTTGAATTAGATAAGGACTATATTAAAGATAATTTTGATTTTAACACAATAGAAGCTCTTTATACTAGAAGTTAAATAACAATTGGCTGATATTGGGACTCATATCATCAATAGTGGATCATTCCATACAATGATATCCAAGTTGGACATGTGTAATAGATAATTTTATATATACCTCAACTTTAGAAATAGAGTTAACATGAATGAGTTGTGATTCTTTCCTACTTTGTTTATTTCCTATATACTTTCTCTTAATTTAAGAATATGAATATACATACAACTGTATGGTTGATTTATTAGTACATATAAATCCTTATATTTTGTGTATCTATATATAAATGTATGAAAGAAAACTTTTTGCATATTCACTACTAAATAAATAATAACAATTTGATTATTTAGTGTAAACTACTAATAAAAATTTGAATTAATATATTAATTATTGAAGTTGTTGTTAATATTAAAGTACTTAAAAAAATTTCACATGAGTTGTATTTTATAAAAGATAAATTTTATAACAAATGACTAAATTTTAATTATATAAAATTGGTAGACTATTTTGTAATTTTAAATTTTTTTAATAATATCAACATTGTACTATATTAATACCAAAACTAATACGAGATTTGATACTTGATTCATTGACTTTAGATAAGGTTCAATCGAATCAAACTAATTTTACCTATATATGATAATTACATGATATTAGCACTTAAAGAGTTGTTTATTTTGGGTTCTCTTTTGTTAGAGTGTCCTATATTGTCTAGACATGAAAATGTTAAATGGTTTATAAGTGGTAAGGGTCAACTATCCAAATAACAGTTATTTGGACAATAGTTGACTCAAGCTCAATTCTTATTAATGGACTCTGCACTCTGTCCATATTAAAAATTTAACATGGTATCATAGCAGGTTTGGTCCAGATTATTAATTTCCCGGTTGTCCGTCTGGATGTCCAGTCCCAACGGCCCGGTCCGGTTACCATTGCATATATTTCAAGTGACAACTGGATGTCTAGTCCCAGTTGCACTTGAGGAGAGTGTTAGAGTGTCCCATATTGCCTAGACATGAAAATGTTAAAGGGTTTATAAGTGGTAAGGGTCAACTATTCTAGTTATTTGGACAATAGTTGACCCAAACTCAATTCTTGTTAATGGACTCTGCACTCTGTCCATATTAAAAATTTAACATCTTTATGTGCTTAATTTCATTGTAAAATGTATAGTACAGTAGAAAACTGATGGCCATATTAACTAATCATGTATTTACGGGTGTTTTGTGTTTGCATCCAACGAAAAAAAACTGGTGTTAATTACAAATTGTTATTTTATAAATTTTAGGTTTTATATTTTTATCTGTAAAGGATAGAGAGTAGAGACATTGATTCATGGTTAGGATATGTTTAATTACCAAAGTGGAATATTGGATTGAGGTTTCTGCCTTTGAACAGTGGGCAAGCTTCCCAAGAGTCAAGTGAGTCCTCAACAGTTGCAGAGTTACGTGGTACAAGAAAGAGGCAAGAGGAGAGAACTCCTTCAGAAGTTCCTCAACTTATGTTCTGCATCCAAGGTACCCACAAAATCTCACACATTTTTAATCCCATTTCAAGCATTCATAAAGATTTTGTTAGATGAAGGAGGTTCTTGCATACATTTAGATTGCAAGTATGTTAAGTGACCGTTTCACCACAATAGTTTAAGTTGTTGTATAAGGCCAACTTAATTGGTTTTATATATTCATTAACACACCCCCTCAAGTGAAAACCCTTGGACTTGAAACTTGCACAGGCTCATTCTACCTTGTGCTAAATAATAGGTGGATGGCAAGATTTGAACTCATGACCACTTGGTCAAAAAGACTCTGATACCATGTTAAGTGATCGTTTCACCATAATAGCTTAAGCTGTTATGTAAGGCCAACTTAATTAATTTTATATATTCATTAGCAAAGTCTGTATGTAACTGAATCTGATCCATGTAACCCATAATGAAACAGGTTAAGGTGGAGACCATTTTAATTGAGAGTGACATGGTTGCAAAAGCTATCCTAGACCTCATTCCCATTCTCGACATGAGGAAGCTAGTGCTTGGAACCACCAAGTCCAATCTAAGGTCTGTTCAAAATATTCCCATTAATATGTGGCTTCCAGGATTGCCAAGTTAACTCATTAACATGTAAATAGTCATCTCAATTGTTGTGCATCAAGAGAACTCCTGTTTTCTGAATAGACACTTGTGCTCTCGTTGCTTTCAATCACTAACATATTCCCTCAAACTTGCAACAATTGATTAGGAAATTCAGGGCTAAGAAAGGAAATGGAGTAGTTGACCAAGTACTGCAGAATGCACCAGAGTTTTGTGAGATTAAGAAAATATGCGATGGGAAGGAAGTGGATGATGAGATAATGAGTGGACTTGCCAATCATAATAGTCCCAAGCATATGCCCCGGTTAAAGCAACAACAGCCCACTTCCAATGATTCTTTTGCTTGCATGTGCTTCAAATCTCCTCGCGTAATGTAGACTTTGAGAAGCACTCAATCCTGGGGACGGCTTAGTCGGGAGATTGTTAGACTGAAGATTTGAACTTCATATTCACAGAAAGAAAGTGCGTGTGATACACTTTTAATTTTGTAAAGTAAAAATCTATAAGGGAAGACAGAATCTCCTTCATAGAAGGTATGTGAAAATATAATAAAACCTTCACTCTACTGAGTCTTGAAAATCTTTCATCCACTCTGCAAATTATATAGATTTCCAAAATGGATTTATAGGACAATCTAAGCTTGGATTATACTTTCTTAATAATTTGGAACAGACGCTGAGTTGATTTTGTCATGGTACTAGAAAATGGCTATATTGCTTGGAGCAAACTCTAACAGAATATGAAGCACGTAGGTACAAGTTATGCCTTAAAATGAAAGACAATTTTGAATCCGCTTTATCTACTAGCAAGGAAGCTATAAGTAATGCAATTAAGAATTTCATGGAGAGTTTGATCTTGGTGCAGGATGAATGCTAGCGGCATGCTTAACACAAGCAAGTCGAGGAGCCACTTCAATCCATCTCAAGCTTAGTGGTTAAACTCTACTACAGTGAAGATATTGTGGGGGAAGTTCTACAAAAAAAATAGCTCGACGTCAGGACGATAAAAAATTTAACACCCTTCGTTCTTATTACTCTTTCAAAATGAAAACAAAAATTGAAAAGGTCGTCTCATTCCAAACCCTAATTATGAAATCCCTTCTCCTCCACTTCATGCCTTGAATTGCACTGTTGGAAGAGGCTTACCCTTCGTTTGTTGAAGTAAGTACAAATGGTTTGATTTCCCTCATTTGGGATCTCTAGGAAGGAAGATCAAGTTAGCCCTTGCGAATATTTCGATGCACTATCTCCTTTTAACCTTTCAGGAGTGGAAGAAAGGAGGAGCTTTCTGAACAAAGAAAAGTATCCAATGATTTTGAAAGAATTGAACAAGTAACCGTATGAGATGAAAATCTCATGTATCATTCTATAGAGTAGTAATAAGGTGACTTATCTATCAACTTTTTCACCATCACCCCAAAAAATCCAATCCAAAATAAATTTTTGTTTAAAAATTAATTTTATTTCATCCGCTAAAGCTTGAAGAACTGCCAAAGGATTGACATATTCCAATCCAATACATTGTTGTATCCTGCAGAATGGGATTGTGATGCTAGGATCTTGGGTAAAGAGGGAAAAAGACTTTTCTAATCACACACTAATATATTTTTAACATTTAATTAGATTAGAAAACCATTCAAATTCAAATTAAGAATGAAAGCTCCAAGTCAAAAATTCTTTCCATCTTTTTCAGGTTTATTAGTTTTATAGTGAAAAATATATGGTTTTGTCACCTCTCCAAGAATCTCTCCATTAGGAAAGATTCTATTGGCCCAGCACTTAATCGTTGAGGTGTCACAGGTAATCCTACCACAATTTATCCATAGCAGAAGCAGATATAACGAGTACTTTACAATGTAATTGCCTGAGCTTAATTTGGTCATGTTTTAACTGAATTGCTCTTTGGTAATCCATTCAACCTACTGCACGATTTGCAACAGTACCTACTTGGAGTATATAAAGTAGTGTGCTTTAACGTCATCTGTACAGAAGTAATCCTCTCAGAAAGAAAAGTACTGTAAAGAGGAATGTAGATTCCCCTTGATGACAAGAATCCAAGAATAATTTTATGCATTACAGGTTTGGAACTACTAACAGGCAACAACATGATACATTTTCTTATCATTTGTCAAGAACACGAAAAAACAAGACTCTATCCTCATCACCAGCAACCCCTGAGATGTTCAGAACAGTTACCCCTTAAATATAAGCAATTGCAGTATGCAATCATTACCCTTCTAAAAGAAATCAAACTCCAGATAGTTGGAACCTTTCTGATCAGAATGAACACCGGCTGCAACTGCTGCCTTTTCACTGCTTGATGCTGGAGGTGGAATTCGCTCAATTTCTACTGGCTTCGGTATCTCAGGAGGGGTAGCGCATCGTATTAACGCCCAATTCACACCTTCAAAGAAAGGATGCTGCTTAATTTCAGTTGCCCCTCGTTTATATGCCAATCGGTGTTGCGGTTCTTTAACAAGTAAACCCCTTATGAGATCCCTTGCTGCAAAACTGACAACTGGTGATTCTGGAAACCGAAGAGGCTGGCCAACAACATTGAATAATGTTGCGCGATTGCCTGATCCCTTGAAAGGTGTTTTACCAAACAACAGTTCATAGAGAAAGATTCCAAAAGTCCACCAATCTACAGCACTTCCATGACCTTCACCTTTGATAATCTCAGGGGCCAAATACTCGTGTGTCCCAACAAATGACATAGATCTGGCTTCAGTTGGCTCTGCTATGAGCTCAGGTAATGGACTGACTTGATTCCCAAGTTCAATTTTGGGCTTTCTTTCCTTCTTGGACTTGCTAGAAAAAAGTCGTGGTGAGAAGCATGTTGTGGGAGCAACACAAGATGGCTGGATGCATGAAGGCTCAATACAAGCAGGCTGAACACAGTAAACAGAATTCTTTCTTAACGGCTCAGACTCAATGGATGAAGTTCTGACAAGAGTTGGGCTCACGGTACAACGAAGAGAAAGATCAAAATCAGAGAGCATTATATGCCCATCTTCCCTGACAAGCACATTTTCTGGCTTAAGGTCCCGATAAATAATTCCTAGCATATGCAAGTACTCCAAAGCCAGTAGCACCTCAGCTACGTAAAACCTGCCATTCATAACAAAGGAGAACAATTCATTCTCAACCATTCAAGTGCTTATACATTCAGAATATGCCCAGTTACAAGTTTTAGCTTCTAAAGTAATCAACTATGAGATTAGGAATGTGCCACAGCTCAGTATCTCATTAGTTAACAATATCACAACAATACCCATGGAAAGTACAAGTATTGAATTCAAAAGTATCATCCAGTAAGAATCTCATTTTGTGAACACCTAGTCAAAAAGAATGAGGATTGAACAAAATAAGAATAAAATTTTCTATCATTACAGTTTACAAGATTTGATGGCATTCAGATTTTAGTTTACCCTTCTCTTTTGATGCTAATACAACTTCCAATCTCTCCAAACAACACCAGGAAATAACAAACCTCAGATTTTTTTTTCCAGGTGTGGGGGGAAGATTCATACAATGGCTGTAGCGCAACTAGCGACGTGAAAAGCTGGTCTATGCAAGGTGAAAGATAATAGCAGATGATGGTCACCATCAAGTATATATATGGATTTACTACCAGTCTTTACGTATTTATTCTTTTTAACCAACATCACTATTATCCTATCACGTATGCATGTGGATCTACTGAAAACAGCCTCTCTACAACGTAGGGATAAAGCTGTGTACTATCAGGCCCCCCCAGACCCTGCTTCATTACAGGACTTCGGAGTATGATGATAATGACTAATCAGAGCCCAATGACGGGTAAATAATGATCATCCACTTGTTACTTTCTACGACAATGAGCTGATCCCTTCTGCTTTTTCTTCCAAGCCATTTTATAAACAACAATTAAGTGAAGTCGGGACAAAAATCTGATGGCTATCTACTAGTGATGTGAGAACCGTGTCTTTCAAACTAATAGTTGAAACAAGAACCTTGTAAGTCTTTCCTCCTAAAAGTTCAAAAAGACATGATGAGGGAAAAGCTACACATTTCATTTTCACCCCTATTCTCATCCTTATTGTTTATTAGATGATGCAAATTTTAAAGTTATTTTTGCTACCTTGTTTTCCTTGTTTTCTCAGAACAAACAGAAGACGCAGCAACTCTTAGGCACAGTAGTACAAATATAAAATTTTACTGATACAAATTAAAAGAGAAAAAAGATCAATGAAGGAAGGCAGGGTTCTTTCACAATCACCAGCCATAGAATTAAATTATATGAATTAAAACGTAATGCAATTCTTAAGGAGCATGCAAGGATGAATAAGAAGTTAAGCAAAGGCATCCAACACACGAAGGATGCATTAACTTCAAAAAAAGGCTCATGATTATAATAGAAGTATATCCATATAAAGCCGTAACACATACGAGCACATGCTTTACCAGTTTGCAGACAAAGTATTTCATGTTTAGAAAAACCAGTTAGGTATATATTGAAGAAAAACCATGAATCATGAACTAACGCATACCTAGAACAAAATATGGATACATGCTAAAAGATATAGTGTAAACAATAAGAAACATGTGACATATCAGTCATTCAATAACGCGTTAATCAGGATCAAAGAGTATATTTATCTGCAAGTCTGCAACACTCACAGAAGAAATCATAAGATATAGAGCATGGATCGAACCCAGCTCAAATTATATCTTAAAAGTCAGAACTCAAGGATATCTTAATATGAACTTGCACAATCAATAGCTTAAATGTGAACTTGCACAATCCAAGAGTCAAAATTCAGTTTCCTTTCAGAGAGAAAAGTTCTGCAACTGCTTCTCATAACTCAATTATCGCCCAGCTGATACAAAAATAAATTTAAAGATTATATAATATATTATCCACTTATTCTTAAATATAGATCAGGGTGATCTCATTTTTCTGTATTAAAAGTTCCATGAGCTTATGCTCCAATAGGCACCTTTTCCTATCTAGACTAAATTGTTTGCAATCACCTAAAACGTGATAGACCATGTGAAATTTATGATGTCATAATAAGACCAACTTTTCAAATCAGAAGATATCAAACATAAAAGACTAATTCAAGTAAATTTGTTACCAAATGATGACCTAAATACAGTTGCAATGATAACTACGAACAAGTATAGACACTAGATTGTACAAGACAAAAAATTATTAGAAAGTTCAGATATTATACTTCACTGCTTGTTCAGGAAAATATTTCCCTGGCTGCCTCTGTCGAAGGGTGTGCAAATCTCCTCCAGGGCAGAACTCCATAACCAAACAGGAGAACTTGTCTGTTTCAAAGTGGCTGTAGAGTGTTGGAAGGAATGGATGGTCAAGAGATTGAAGTATTTCTCGTTCTGTCTGAGCTCGAAGCAGCTTCTTACGACTGGCAAGAGAGCCTTTGTCCATAACCTTCATTGCAAAATAACACTTAGTTCCACTCAACTCTGACAAGTAAACACTCCCAATATCCCCACAACCCAACCTCTTGAGCAGTCTAAAATGACTCAAACCCATAACTCCATCCTTTGATCTAACAGCTTGAATGGCTTCCCATCTTAAGTCATTTGCTTTGTGAGGTTTGCTTATACCACTACTAAAGCTGCTGCAAGTGCTCTCATCACTGATATCACTGCTTGTGCTTCCTCTATGCATGCTACTCTTACCACTTTCCACATAATCTACACGGTCACTAATCTTTGTACTTCCACTAGTCTTAGCAAGACTGTTAGTTCCATCACTAACTTTGGCAGATACAGAACTGTTTTTAACGCTTCCACCGCCAGAAATTTCCTTTTCTTGGTCAACAGAATTATCCTGTGAACCTCTGGTTTCATTAATGGTTGATTCTACCTTCGTTGATGCTTCCTCAGTAATAGGTACAGAGGAACTCGATTCTAACTTCCTACTCAAAGAATCGGTAAGCCCTTTCCTACGAGAATTTGGTATCTGTTTAGTTTCAGAAGCTGCTAATGCAACCTTTTTTGATGTGTTATCCACAAACCTTGGACCTTGCTCATCAATTTGCTCAAGTTTTTCCAGTTTAGAAACTTGTGAAGAAAAAGGTTTTGAATCATTAATCTCTAACTTCTGAATGCTAGCTGTTGTCTGCTGCAGCTTCAGGGAGGTTTTGCTACCAGTTTTCGAGGCCATCAGATGACAAACTATGTTGCAAAATTACATCAGAGTGAATGAATCTGCTGCCACCAATAACCATTTGGGATCATCTTTTGGCAGCCCAACTTGCGCCTCCACCAATGATGTAGACGGTAAGAAGAAATCTGTTAAATATATAATAATAAGTTCAAGACATCAATTATGTAATGCATCCTCACTCAGTGATACAACAGGACAGTAATTTAAATCTTAAAACAGCTTGAACGCATATAATATGCACTTCACACTAGAACATAAAGTCAAATAAGAAAACACTACCTAGTACCTAGTCAATAAGCAATACAGACCATATAGTCATCATATATCTCAAAGAAACAACGGTAATTAGCTGACAAGAACTTCGGCTTGTTAAGTAGAAAACACAAACTTTGAAGACTATACAATAGCACAATATGGTACATAATTTCAGATCAAAAACTTGCTTTTCATGAGAGAACAGTTTAGCAACAGAACTGCATGCAAATATTGACCAAATGGTGCCACAGGGAAAAAAAAACAGAGAGGAGAATCTGCAAGCCGTAACCAACCAACTGAATCTGAAACCTTGAAACAAGTAAAAGAAGAAGATTTAAATCGAAACCACCTAACAAAATTGAAAACCGTAAAATAAAACCAAGATGAGCATTCCAAGAACCACCAGAAAAAAAGAGAGTAAAGAATTAGTCAATCAAGCCGATTTTGTACACCGAGCGCTCCAGTAAGAGAAGTACAGAACATGATCAAAGGCTAATTCAGTAAAAACCGGATCTTGATAATAAAAATCAGTGCTTTAAGCCAAACCCACCATAGATCCAAACAAACAGAAGAGATCCAGACGCAAAAAAGCGGGACCATAAGGGGAAAAATTGCAAACAATGAAGGGTAAAAAAGAACCTAACTTGAAGGATCAGGAACTTGAAGAAACCTTTGCTCTTGCAGTGAAAAGGGGGAGAGAGGCACTGTAGAAAGAGAGCTTCCTGCAGCCAAATAACCCTTGTCTAGAGAAAGGATAAAGGCCAAAACAAGCAGAGATTAAGAGAGAGAGGGTATAAAAAATGAACTGAGCCTCTAGTTCTGGTGGGGCTATCAAATGTAGAGAGCGGGAGAGAGAGAGAGGAGTCAAAGTAAAGCTATAAAGTTGCAATCTTTCTGAAAAAAAAAAAGAAAATAAGTCTAATAATTTCATTGGTTATTTTTAGCAAAACTAAAGGTGTCTATATCACACTTCATTTCTGATTTTCCGTTATTTCGTGTCTACACTCTATTACAATCATCCTTCAAGTAAGCACAGAATAATGAAACAGGTAAGCACAGAATAATGAAGCAGGCGATATAAACTCAGCTGTAAAGTATTTCATTATCATACATCTCTTAGAAAACCCTCTTTACCCTTCAAACAGGTTGGTTCTTTTTCTTCTGCCATGGTTCAGTAGACATATGTTGGTTAATGTTTCATGTGAAAAGAAAGGAAATCAGACCTTCCACACAAGTAAAGATTACAATTTTGTGAAAAAAGATATTCTTTTCAGGTACTGTCTGCAGTTTTCTTTATAGGTATAGTTTAAAGTTAGTTGGGGTATATCTACTTCTTGTGGAAAAGGTTACAATATATGGTCACCATCTGGATTCAAGTCAGGAAGCATCTCATCTCATGAGTTAGCCACAGACACATCTTTTGTTGTAAAATTTTTTATTTACAAACAAGTGCTCTAACTCCTGAAAATTAGGCAACTGAGTTTCAATGAATCTTTTGCATTCAATTTTCTCATGCAAAATTGCTAACAAGAGGTTCAATCTGTTGCTAGCATGTAGGTAGGTAGTTGTAACAGTAAGGTTAAATATAGAAATGAATTGATATATTAAAATATTTACTCTTAACTCTTCCTCCGTTACAAGTCTTTTTGTAAAATGTAAATCGGAGTTTACGAACGACTAATGACGTCTCTTAATTCTCACAAAACGGAAAGCTTTATGCACTAAAATTTGTCATTTAAATATCCGATGACATTACAATCAATTAGAATCATTTTCTACTTTTGTGGAACTTTCCTAATTGGCTATGAAAGTTACTAATTAGACTCATTTGGTAAGATAATGTAATTAAATTATAGACACTTGGATTGCAAAATAAATATCATTATCGATATCTTAGTCTAAACTGCAATTTTCAATGTATCAAAGTATAAACTCTGTCACGTAGTTACTGCTAATAATCTCATGTTGTAGTGAAGAAAAAGTATATGACTGCATGAGAAGCATTTGACTAAATAGGAGACTACCATCATTTATGCCGGACATTAAGATTGTTGATTGCCTTGTATGAACTTTTTTGCTTTGTGCTCATTTAACAGACTATTGCAACTGTAGTTGAATGTTTGATTGGTTATGTGTTTTTGGGTTAATCCATTTTAAGGAGATTGCAAACCCTAACATCAACCATGTATGGCAGGGTTTTAAAACTCGGACCGGACCGGCCGGTCCGATCGGTCCGACCGGTGATCGGTCGGCAGTCCGGTCCTGTTAACCTCTTAAAACCGGTCTTCAATTGAATCGGCGTGAACCTTGACCGGTTTTGACCGGTCGGACCGGTCCGGTCTGACCGGTCAGACAAT
>JAOSBM010000204.1:3979782-3994677 GCA_027568955.1 Erythroxylum tenue | reverse complement strand
AGTTTTTTTTCCTTTTCTTCTTTTTTTTACTCAAGAATAAATATAGTAAATACTAGTGAATTTATTATTATTAATATCCTTATAAATTATATCCAAATATATGATAGATTTTTTTAGTGTTTCAGGTTCAGGTTTGAACCTAGAACCGCAAGTTAGAAACCTAAACCTAAACCATGAACCTGATTTTTCAAATTCGGCTCGAACCGAACCTAAACTCAGGTTCGGTTAACCTTGTTTACAGGTTCGGTTAATACGGTTCAGGTCCGGTTCACAAGTTCGCGGGTTTTTTTGAACACCCCTAAATACAAGATCACCTGGACCAGTTATTCTGGTCCTATTCTGTGCCACTCTATTTCAACCACACAATCATATGGGTCCCACATAACTTTGTGATTGAGATAAAGTAGCACAGAATAGGATTAGAATAACTGGTACAGAAGATCACATCCCAGTAATAAGTCATTCGGGGAAAGAGAGTCATTATGTATATAGAGTCGCACAAATCATATAATATAATGATAAGATAATTGGATAACATTGTAAATTTGTAATTGTCAACATTTGGAATATTGGATTTGTACGGAAATATTGATTATATGAAAGTTAAGGATATTGTAATATATAACATTACATTGGCAAAAGTAACGGAGGACCAGCAAACTTGTATTCATGCTTCATGTCAATGGATTACCATTTTTTTGGTACAAGAAGAGTTTTTCTCTTCAGCTTTTCAACAGCTGCTGAAGCACTTTCTCTATATGAAATGGAAGAAACAAAAAAGAGAATGCAATCTACACAATAACAAAGAAACAAACAAAATATTTTTCACTTTGATAGATGTAAAAAAAAATATTTCAAGCATCAACATATTGACACATACAAGCACTGCCCCCAACTACCAACTATACAAACCACCACCTACATCTATTTTATCATCTCCTAGTTGGTCAGAATGGTGCACTAAACTACACTAGGTCCACCATGACACTAAATAATCTAATTGGTATTGCAGGGCAATAACAAGACACTAACGTTCCTATCAAGGTTGGGGCATGTCATCTAATGTTACTTTACATTCATAAGTAATCAAGGGAAATTGCATCACGATTTTATTACCATGTTTATATTGTTGAATCACTTTGTGTCTTCTTTCTCCCTCTGCTGACTACAACTTGACCGGATATCTAACAAAGTGCTTCAGTTTGCGCCATTCTGCTGGAGACTGCTTTCCCTGTAGCTAAACTGCTTGCTTGCTTCACTTTGGTGCTGGTTTTTTTACCTTATGTTTCCAGTTGCTCTGCAATTAACAAATTAACATGATTTAAAATAAAGTCTGGAGCAATCAAATACGATGCATGAACTTAATGTAAAGGTAGATGCAAGTACAAGCGGCTCATCGTCAGAGATTTCATCCTCCTCAACATCTAAAGGCTGTGATGATTCTATAGACACTTTCTCTGGCTCTGCATGGGAATCCTCAGCTGCGACCATTTGCTGATTTCCTTCAGAATCTGAATTGTCTTTTTTAGCATCCTTTTCCAAGGATTCATTCAAATCATCCGCTTCTCTCTCCTCTATGGCATCACTTTTTTTAGTATCTTGCACTGTGTTTTCTATATCTTCAGAAACTTCAGTCTTAAAATTGGATTTTGTCTCATCATCAGATTCCTCTGAATGATTAGGGCTCTTGTTTGCTTCATCCAACTGTGATCCTCTTGAAACCAATTGTTCCTTAACGGATTCCTCCAAATCTGATAGATCCTCAGTCACCCTATGGGGTTCACCTTGAGACTCATCTGGGAGGAAACAAACCAGAATTGGGGGATTCCAATAAGCATAATTATCTATATGCTAGCTTTGCAAGATACAATAAACAGTGTATTGAATGGAAAAAAAGAACAAAAACATATGACAATCACTCCAATCGCAATTGAAAGTGCAACTGCAGAATCAACACCAACATAGAACTTAACAAATAATTGGACATAATGATGAATAAAAAAATAAAGGAAACATTAACCAAACAGTGACGTCACATTACTTTTAATTAAAAACCTTTTACAAATCTAATCCGCAAAATTGACGTAGCAATTATACAGCTAAATGCTTTGACAACCAACATCCTGAGTTTTTACAGAACTTTACTTCCCAAGAAGATACTCTATTTCAGTTATCTCACCTTCTTCTGTTGCCGCAGTAGCCTCAGGGTCTAATGATACATCAGGATCCCCTTTATCTTTCGATTCTTTTGGCACCTGTTTAGGTTTTTTCTTCGGAGTTCTTATTCCTTTAACTCTGTAATATTAAAAATTGACAGAATTATATAAAGAATTCAATGGAAAGGAAGTGCAACATAATAGCTCAACAAGAGATAAGAGCATTTCATACTGACATTTTGGTTGATTTCTTCTTTTGATTTGAACCACTGGAACTCCTACTTTTTTTTGCAGGTGACCTGCATAACAGTTTAAAGTATGAGACATGAACTGGGGAGAAGGATTTCTATGCAACTCGAATTCCATAACCAAGCCATTAATGATACCACAGAGAAGGACAAGTAGTCCCATAAGTTTATATAGAAATGGGTGCTCAAGTAACAAACTTTTATGACATATATCCTAACATTGCCAGGATTGAGAGAAAGAAAAATCCTGCAATACATACAATACTTACCATACAGCAGAAAAGACCTGTTGAGAAGAGCTCAACTTCTGAAATGGAAAGAGGAAAAATTACAAAGGCAATCATCAAGTAATTTCTTCCTGGGAAAAATTTTTGAACCCAGCAGCTTGAGGAAAGAATGTTAAAGATAGCAGACCTTCGAAGGTTTGCGATCAACAAGCTGCCATCGCTCTTTATCTAAACGAAGTACTTCAACATCTCCATCCTCATACAGTATCTGCACCAAGCAAACAGATGTTATTCCAGACATGAGCATCACAAATAGTCCCAATATACAAATTCAGATACAGAGAGGAGAGAAACTTACCACATGTTTTCCCTTTAGTGCGTCATAAGATTTAACTGTACCTTCATAAAACCTGCCAATTTGACCAGCATGAATACATAAATGTAATCCCAAAGTTAAAAGAGATTTCTAGAATGCCATTGGACAGAAAGCAAGGTTTTAGCACAGCATTTACCTACTCCCATCATCTAAACCTCAGTACTATATGGAACTTTAAATCTACTTATACCCCAACACCACCCAGAAGTAGAATGACGAACAGAAGCATCTTAAACTAGGAAAAGATAGAAAGAGTCTAAAGAAAATTAGCAAAGAAAAGAAAACTTAAGAGATGTTCACAGAATGTCTTACTCAGCAACAGTAGCACATTAACTTGAATTTTAAGAAGTGTTCATGTCAACTAAAGAACCAAAAACTATTGCACATAGGGTAAAAGAAGTGGCAGGACAACTGTCTGAAAATATTATGGCTTTCAATCAAACAAAACTGTACTTACTCTTTATCCAAGGGCCACCAAACTTTGATTTTACACCCAATTAGTTCTTCATTGTCAATGACACTTTTCTTTGTTGAGCACTGGAAAGAGGAAAAGGAAGAGGAAGTTAAAGCGAAACAACAAGAGTAATAAGTAGGGCATCCTATTATATGTTGGAAGGGAAAATATCCAGAGCTGTTACATCACAGGAAAGAAACCTTCAAACAAGAAAACCAACAATAAGGAACAATAATAAGAATTACAGTATGTCTCATGCACAAAAAAGACAGTTTCAATGTTGCCATTTACAGCAGGATTATGCTATATGCATGAATTTAGACTAGACCAGCATATCATTATCAACCTTGAACACCTTAAATGTGAACAGGTATACAGATTTGTACGGTACTCGTTTAGGAGCAAGAGCGATAGAGAGGGACAAATCACAAAACTAGAGGTAAAACTCTAAATCTCACCGGTCAAAGAAAAATATCTTCTTCAATTTGTTGAGGAGGTATTCCCAACTAGGTTTTAATGCACTAGTAGTGCCAACCAAGTATCATCATGTTTTTCTTGGTACACGGATAAGTATCACCAGATGGGAAATAATATTAAACATAATTGAGAAGCAATTTCTTAGATTATGCTCAACTGAAAGCAGCAAAGAAATAACTTGATATTGTTTCAAGTGAAGGACAAAATATTTACCTTTGCTAGCCCTGCAACGCTTCTTCTTTTCCGCTTCTTGGTGGATTCAGTCACAGACTTGTTAGCAGCATTCTTCTTATCAGTCAAAGTAGGCATCTAAAGCAGAACAAATTATTTTAAAAAATCATTAAACATATATAAGCCACCATACTGATAATTAAATAAATCTTACCATCAGATCATCTTCGTCAGTATCTCCAACTTCATTGTCATTGTGACCCAAATCAGTAGTTTTGCCTTTTAGTTTTGATGCAAAACTTCTGCTTTTTCGAAGGAAGTTAGATTCAGCGCTTTCTTTCAGCCTTAACTTTTTGTCCCCCGAATTAGGACTGGAATCATGTCCAAAAGCTTTTAACGAAGGGTTTAAAGGACTTTGAGTTGATCTTAAACCACTATGACCGTATGATGATCGCCTGCGTTTAGGAACAGGAATGGAAGAAATTTCACCAAGTTTCCTCTTTTGAGCTTTTTGATGATCCACTTCTGATTTTTCCTCGCTTGAAAAGTTTTTGTGCCCGTTGCTAGACTCAAACTTGCTAGATATCCCCAAATTATCCAAATTAATTTCCCTCACCATTTTTAAAATATCAACATCATTAGCAGCATCCCTTGCTTTGACTGATGAAGATTTCTTTTTACCCGTTCTGCTCTTGGTTCCCTGAGACTTCAACTGTCTTATGATTTTCCCAAGAGGCATTTCATTTGCTTCCGTTTCACTGTCTTTTTGAGCCTGATCCTCAGCAACATCTGAAACAACCTGAGTTTACCACAGGAAATACAATTTAGTAAAAGTTGCAAGCAACACCTAGTGGCACAGAAAAGTATTGCATTGTGGAAAGTGCTTCTAGCAGTAGAACATACTTTCTGATCTGTTTCCAAGTTAAGTGATTCCATGTAAGCCAAGACACCCTCATCAGCCAACCATGTATGTCCTTTTGCCTATCAAAAGCACGAAATACCATTGATGAAAATAAGAATATACTCACAATGTACTCAAAAGAACAAAATCATTCAAAGCTAAGTGAATAAAATGATAAAAGGCAGCAATGTAAAAGAATTAATAAACTGTGCTGATTCTGGAGAAACCATCAGGAACTTTACTTTGCCATGAGCTCAATTAGTTTCCTATCAATAGAACAACTAAAATTATTTGAAGTTGCCGAAACTACCATAGATTCATTGCTTTCTTCCTCTTCATGTGGTTTATACAGCATTGTAGGCAGAGATACTCTTGAAGCCAACTTTTGCAGATCATCCTCCTTTTGAGCTACGCGATTGGTAACTGCCAGCCCAAGATCAGAGATAGCATGGGAATTCTGTGGACATCAAAAATTCCAATCATAAGACCATTTTTTTTCACTAAAATTTTACAGTGACCAGTCATCACTTTTGTGGCAAGTTTCTATTCATTAAACAAAAAGATAAAGAAGAGTACACAGTAGGAATAGTTTCTCTGTGACCTTGGATTTTGCTGCATCAACTATATCTTCAGAGGACTTGATACTCTGAAATATAGACCCTATGGCAGAAATACTCTCCTTGTTGGAACCAGAATCCAACTTAGCATCTTCATCTTTTTGCACAAGCATTGAAACAATTAAGTATAATTTCCTGAAAAAGCATAAAAAAACAGATAGTGTTACTCTGCAACAAATTTTGTACAAAACAAGGATTTGATGCTTTCATTTAATAAATTACGTAGATTAAATATTACATTCAAAGAAGAACTAAAATGGAATCAGAAACTAACCGATATATTGGTTCAAATGCTTTAACATCTTTCCATTCATCTACACAGGGGCATGACAGATGAGCAAGAGAGTGGACCAAGTACGGGAGGATGTGTTCAGGATAAGGTGACACTGGCGTTGCATCACTTTGGACAGGTGGTTGTCGGCCCTTTGCTTGGTGATACATTTGAATGATATCAACAAGGTTCTGTTTCTCCTGTCAATTCAAACAGGGGGTCCATTTCAATCATGAAAGTATTTGCAGCTTTATTTTACAGGAAGAAAGAAAGCATATTAGACAGCAGAGGTTGAATATGAACCAACCGGTTCAAGCTACGTACCTCTTCCAGATCAGAGGGCTTTGATCCCACTGAATTAAATAAGAATGCACACGCATATTTCACATCCAGAAACCTGTCCTTTATATACTGATGGACTTTGCTTAAAAATAGCTTTCTAGCTTGGGGAAAGGGAATCTAAAAGATGAAAAAGAAAAGGAACAAACAGAGAAAAATAAATTATGACATAAACCATCAGATAGTTGCAACTTACAAGTAACTGGAAAACTGATGATAGCAATAACCAGAAAGCACTTTACCTCTGGTGTCCTCAATGTTAAGTGGAAGATATCAATAGGTATCTTATGATCCCATTGCTTTGATAATCTAAGAACCGCCTTTGCAGAAGCAAGTCTCAAGTGGGCCTTGTCAACTGAGCTGTATGATG
Source organism: Erythroxylum tenue (assembly GCA_027568955.1). NCBI lineage: Eukaryota > Viridiplantae > Streptophyta > Magnoliopsida > Malpighiales > Erythroxylaceae > Erythroxylum > Erythroxylum tenue. The sequence continues at coordinate 3,988,070 of JAOSBM010000204.1, read as the reverse complement.
AGACAACTTGGTAAATAAAGCTATTAATCTTACAAGATAAAAACTGACAAATCAAAATGATATGTAGACTGATTTTAAGTGGCAATAATAAGATACCTTGATTCTGTATCTGTTGACAATTCTCCAAAACAAAGCATCTTCCTTAGGATTTCAAGAAGGTCATCAATACCAGGACGAAGTTGTGCATCTTTGACAGGCAAGTAGCTCTTAACCAATGTCTTAATACCATAAATCTGCATGCAATATTCATTTCAAATTCAGATAAAAGATAAAGAATCAGGGTCTAGGGACTACAAAAATGAAAACTTTACTTAATGAACACCAGCTCATCTTTGAAAGAATTGAGATAAATAAAAAGGACCAACCTTCAACAAGCACAGTTCACTTCTGCTATCCCAACCAACATTTGAATTGTCTTCTTTCTGTAACAATAAAGCATCCTTAATTATGAAGAATATTAATCAGTAAATCATGAATAAGAGATATTGAAAGGAACTTCAAGGCATACACTGCTGCATTCCAGGATCTTATTTTTGATGAATTTTTCAATCTCTCCCTCTCTAGTTTCAAAAACTGGCATTGCAGTCTGTGCTATGCATCCCAAAGATTGTAATACAGCTGGCAAATGTCTCTTCTCCTCCAACATATCAACAAGTCTCTGAGCAAGCAAGCAACATCATTTTTATGCAAGTACATTTATAAATGGCACCTTACAGAGAAGGTGACACATCTGACCACTAGTAGCAAGCAATAGGGAGAACTGAAAAAAGAGGCACCACCTTGTACAAAACAGAGAGGGACTTAAGCCCATCATCCTTTGTTATAGCTGCCAGGGCATGTACAGCATATTTGGCCTGTCTTCGGGTGCCTTCCAAACAGAACCTTTCTAATATGAGGTCAACTGAACTGCATTAATCAATAAGTGTGTAAGGGTATATTTAAGGTGCAAATCAAGATGCCAATAGTTTAAAGGGCAGTACCTTGACAACACTGCAAGTTGTTCACGTATGGTACCACCAGCTTTTGCCAAAATGTGCAAAGCCCCTTCTTTGATCACGTCATCATCATCTTTGAGGAAATTTACTAGTTCTTCTTCTGCCCCACCAAGCAGTAATGGACAGAAACGTGCAAGAATCTGAAAACTCATCACATAAAACTTCAATAAGTTCTCAACAGATGAAAAAATCAACATGATACTTAAATTATGAGCTTTAAGCAGGAACAAACATACAAATGCCATTTAGTTTAAAGTCAATGGCCTCTTAAAGATATGCAAGTCTATACTGGATTCACAACAACTAAAATCATAGAAAAAGACAATAGGTATCTAACACAAAGTTCCCAACTCAAGTGACGGTTAAATCACAGTAAAGAAAAAAGATGTTGAAAGATAAACAATGAATAAATGGTCACTTGATGAAGGATACAATGCACTTTAGACTAATGTATTGTTCTTACCACAAGTATATCCATGCAAGATTGAGTAAGCTGAGCATTTCCAGAAGATTTGTGTCTAGCAGCCTCCAGAAGAATATCTTTGACATACTCCTTGTTGAAAAGTAAATAAGAGCATTTCAAAGAGAGATTGCTCAAAAATTCATAGAGTCTGTGCTTATCACCAAGGATTTTAAGCAAATCTTCCTGCAAAAAGAAAATTTTCAAGAACAACTTTTAGAAGAAAAAATGCACGTTCATGTTCAATATAAGTTGTAGGGAACAAGTGACTTCAGTTGACTTATCGAATGAGATTTTAGGAAAGCAGTACAACACATCAATTACTTCTATAGTTGTCATAAGGTGCTAATTACAGTGACCAACTAAAGGAAAATGTGCATCAGAATCAGATTCTCTAAAGAAAAAACTATTTTCAGCTAGAGTCTGAGACAAATTGGTAAGGCTTAGTAGTAAGAGACATCTACAGATAAAATAACAAACAGTAAGCATTTGAAGCAGAATCAAGAAACCATAGATAAGAACTTTAAATCAGGAGATTGTGGCAGGTATTGAAATGACAACAGCAAATATCATGGTAATGCCTGTTATAGCTAGCACACAATCTGGATACCCACAGGAAGATCATCACTCACAAAGTTGAAACCATAAAGCTTATGAGTTCTATACCCCAAATTTGAAGACCACAGATCCTCAAGTCTAGTTTTCTAATCAGAAAATTGCAAAAACTGATCACATTTATTCCTATTATGTCACTTACCCGACTACTAAAAGTTTGACTTAAGCTAGTACTTGGATCAAGTAGACTTGTCAAAATCTTCCAAATGTTGGTATCATTCAATTGATCAAGTATCTGGAAATTCTCCTCAGCTTTCACAGGTTCAGCAAATGAGCGGGACATGATCCGAAAGCAAAACAGAACCTTTTTTTGGATCTCAGGAGCATCTCCATTCTGCACTTGAAACACATGGAATGTAACTTTTTTCTCAACTTTTATGCTAAACATGAATTGAGTTAAATTAGCTAGATTTGTGTACCTGATGCATCTGCCTAAGGGACAGATATCTCTGCATCTCTTGCTGTAGTCTGCATTAAAAAATGTAATATTCATAAGAAAAGCGAATAATTCATCAGATTTGCAAAAACTCCAATAGTCAGGTCTAAACCAAACATTAGTTAAACTCACCTTTGTTTATGCTCCAAAATCTTCTCAAATGCTTTAAGCTCGACTTTGTCCAATGCAGAGAAAACTCTGACCCAGTGCTTAACTCTGTTTTTTACAGAGAACTCAGCTGGAAATAGAGATCCAGAAAGCGTTGATTCAATTGTATCTGATCTGAAGAGAAAATATATATGTTAGAAACTATTTTAACCAGTAACTGGAGAATCAAGAACTTAAAAGCTATAAAGTTTATCAGATCACCTAACATATTACCATGGAAGGGCAGAAGAGGAAAGGAAAAAGAATATGGCACAGAGTGAACAGTAATATGTCTTACCTGAAATCTTTGTCATACAAACACCTCATAATCTTTCCAGGAATCCAATTGAATTCACTTAGATTTGTTGAGCCCTCAGTGGACTTCACACAATAAACCTTGAATATCTCAGCAAGTTTCTCCATGGTATAACTTTTAACAAGTAACTAGAAGTCCAAGAAAGAAAAACACCACACATTAATTACTATGAATAACACCATAAATACTTATGCAACAATTTCATGCACCAAAAGAAAAGAGCAACGAGCCTACAGATTTATCCCTGAGACGATCTGCAACTAATTTTATTGTTTCTACAGGAATTGAACTCAAGGCATGACATGCCACATTGAAGATCACGTCAACAACTTGCTTTCGGACATTCTCATCATAGTCCAACAGTCGATCACAAAGGGCAGCTGGAATATATTGAACCAAATCAAATCAGGTAAGGTTCTCAAAGAACAAATTTGTCAAAACAATCACCAAACTTACAAAAGATTTGGGGAGCCTCAGCTCGAAATGGATCTGTCAACAGGCAACTTTTAACATGTTCGAGGACAGACATCCTGACCCCAACTACTCTATCAGTCAACCTTTTCAGAAACTCTGAAAATATTGGCTGAAATGATTCACTGATGGGAGATCCTGGTACAGCAAATAGATCTCCAACTAATTCCACAGCTTTCAAGCGAATCTCTAGCTTATCTGCCTGCATTGGGAACAAACATAGTAAGAAATTACTAATTCATTTACAGTAAGTTACAGCATCAAAGATTAATGAAGTCTTAAATTCACATGTACATAGGTACATCAAAACGTGCAAGCCTTTTTCACGGTGCCACAAGAAATTTATGTTGACACCAATAACTGAATACTAGTGTAATTTAGAAGCAAGATTTTTGTAAATGTAGGCATAGCAGAGTATGAGTAAGCAATGGATCTGAAATTACCAGTAGCTCCCCCGTGATATATGGAGCAACTCCTGGTAGGATATTAGGAGCACAACGATAAACATCATATATAACTTCATGGTAGTCAATCTGGTTATCTGTGGACCTATTATCACCGGATATAGATGATATAAGGAATTGTTTTATGCCAATTTCAAGTTTTTTGGCACATTGCTCTATAACATTCATGGCAAGCTTCCTTGCAGCAGGGGAGATCTCCTACAATTTACATGCATCATTCAATTATCTGCCATTAAGGAAGCCATATAATAACAAATACAAAATTAAAAATAATAATAATATCCCTGACAATGATAATTGCGATATAGCTCAAGAGAAAATGCTTACACTTCTGTTACGTCCTAATACAGACAAAATAATAAGCAAAAGATCCTCTCGAACATCCTCACTTTCTTCAATGAGAAGGACCATGATTGTCTGCATCGAAGGCGATATACTTTCTTGATGATCATCACTGCAAAGACAAAGTTTCGACATCAATCACTTTTTGAAATATGGAACACATACTTCTGTTATTCAGAATACGACTATGAGCTCCAAATATAAATGAATAGAGAACTGGGTCGTCACATGAAAGGATTAGAAAAGGTTAAAGAAAAGAGTCCAGACCAAAGAGCCTGCACTTAGGATTATAATGCTAAAAGTTGATCCGTCCTTAAAAAAGATATCCTATATTTATCAACCAAACTAGTCCAAACATCAGGAACCACTTATTGATACTTCTACCAGAACTTTGGTCTGATATCATGACACCAAGACAACCTTTAAGCTCAGACACACACATCACAGCCCCCCAACAACTCCATAAACTTTCTAGTAGGACATTAGCCATTAGATTGTCAATCAAAACATAGAGAACATATAGTTCCATGCTTCAACTACATCAACTTTACAGCAAACAATCATATCTGGGTAGAGAAACTTGAAAGTTGGATGAAAATCAAATGATTTAACTTGAAGTGTAAACGGAAACGTCTGACTCTCAAACTTTTATAAGGAAAATCAATCATTTTGGCATGCCATAGAGAAGAATTCTAGATTGGAAGAACTAACATACAACATCTAGATCTATACAGACATATTTCCTTGATCCATATTATTGCACTGAGCTAAAAGATACTAAAATAAGAGAAAAATGAGTCCAACACATGCAAATAATATTGAGCATCATAAATGAAACAAAACCATGGGATATAACACACCTTGCTACAGAAAAAAATGTACTGAACATTTTATTCACCAGATCATCGCTTTCAAGATCCAACATCGCAACACATGACCTACATTTGGCAAGAGTCTCCAAAACAACAACACTCCTTCCAAATGAGGGACTACTAGCTTCGCTTAACCCACTAAAAGTGTCTACAATCAAGTGAAAAACATCCTGCAGACAGCAAAACAATTAGCTAGTAAGCAAAAAATTTAAGGTATTTTAGTAAAATGGAATCCATTAGTCAATAAGTGTGATCAAGGTAAAAAAAAAAAAGCCACCTTTAGAACATCACCGCTGTAAGGAGCTTCAGGTGCAGCAATCCGGGTTATCTCACAAATACAGGTTGCCACCAAAAGTTTAACATCTCTATCTTGATGCTTTAGCAATTCCATCTTTATAATTGCATCAAGAAAAGGCTGCATTGACCCCATTATTGAAGTGGATGGCAATTGATCCATTTCAGAAAGAGAGGTAGCAGCTTGCTGCAGGTATAGCACATATTACTAGCAAGCAACAAATAAGAAAATAAAATTATGCCCTATAAAGAAAATACAAGCAAGTGTGCGAACGAATATTTTCCATGGTACTAAAAGTCCAGTTTTACCAAGAATGCATACCAACAATCTGAATGTACATATTGTAACAGATTGGCCTGTGCACAACACAAATTTCATAAGACAACCAGCATAACAGTACCAGACCACAAAGTAAATATCAGTAAGAGGAATGCTTAGTTGGGGCAGTAACTGATAGCAGTATCCCTGAGTCACAAAAAAGTAGTTTCAACATAGTTCTAGCAACTTCAGCTCATACAGAAACTCCATAGAGCTTATGTAAGTTCTATGTATCTAAGCAATTAACATATATAGAAAGAATAAAAAGAGAATGACAAATATCATCAACACTGGAATGAGTAATTACAAAGGGGAAATAACATTTTTCCTCTGTTACAGCTCTTCTTCTGCTCCTTAATCGTGAAATTAAACAGCATAATGAGAAGGCCAAAATTCAGGCAGAGAAACAGTTAAAGGGTCTGTTTTTAGCATTGTTTTCGTTGTTCTTGTTTCCAAGAAAGCTTTTGTCCACCCAATATAAATGGCAAAAGTTGCAATCATCAAGTTCTGTTAGAAACAGAGGTAACCTTTAAGCTTATTAAATAGCATATGATCATCTTGAGATTATGACTTCTATACACTTAAAAGATTGAATTAGACCAATTTTTGCAGGTCCCACCTCTGCCAAGTAATTCATCAAGAGCCTAAGATCCCTACTATTAATGTCAAAATTACAATGGTAGTAATGTTTTATTTTTTTTCAAGACTGCTAAAGCAAAATTCCTGCCAACACGCTGCCCCCAAAAGGAAAATAGAAAATAGATCCATTTGGAAAAGGAAACTAAAAACTGCAACGACAAAGGGTACAATTCAATAAAACTAATCATTAACTGTTATATGAAAGGACATTGGAATCGGCCCACAAGCCAGTATCTCATGCACATCTGATGGCATCTGCTATGACACAAAGGTCGCTTGGTTGTGCCCAGAGAAACTCATAAACACTATTCACTCAAATAAAGTGCAATAATATATATGAAACCTATAACTTTTGATGAATCAGGTCCCCAAGCCAGGATGAAAGGATAGCATTACTTTTTGTTAGCATTCCTTCTTATGATCAGCACGCTAGTGCTGATCAGTCTGCTAATGTTAGTATAGCCCACTAAACCCATCCAAACCTACATCCGTAGGGGTAAGATGGGTAAGGGGGCAAATGCCACATAGGCTAGGTTGTTATGAGTTTGTTATGGAGAGAGGTTGTAGAGAAGGAGGGTACGGGGAGAGAGGATATAGAGAGTACTCTGTTTAGTGGGGAGGGACATTGTGATTCATATGGAGAAATATACAGATATTGTATAGGCCTAGAGTTATTTTCCAGGAGGGGGTTCTATTACAGAATCTATAGTATACGTAAATAATACAACCCCAGTTGAAATCTCTATCAATTGGTGCTTTCATTGAGAGCCCAAGGGGTTGTATGCAAACACGAATGGAGTCAAGAGTGTCGGCTGTAGAAGCGTCTCTCAGGAGACAGGAGTCATCATTGTCGACCCAGGAGGCAATGGTGAAGTCGCACGATGCTACGTTGAAGGATCTTCGATCACAGCTGAGTACCTTGATGAGCAGTGTGGAGACTCTGGCCAAGTCACAAAGTCTGTTGCAGTCGGAAATGAAGGACGGCTTTCAATCCTTGATGGTCAGAAATTCGCAAAAGCAGAAAGTGGGTGAAGAGGAAGAACCATCGGCGTTTACCCATAACACATCATCTTCAGCAGGCAGCGACAGACCGGCGTACCATTCCTCGGTTACCGCTGGAAATGACCGACCACCAGGTGGACCGATGAGAGCTGAACAACACCGACAGGGAGACCACAGCCCTCCGATAGCCACAGAACGTGCGTGGGAAGAATACAGGAACGCAACCCGTTGGGTCGAACTACCCGCGTTCCATGGAGACGACCCATTTGCTTGGGTTACACGAGCCGAATCCTATTTCATGATTCACGAGATCCCACCTGAGTTGCGTTTGCCGATGGTTCAGATATGCATGGAAGGGGGAACGTTATACTGGTTTATGAATCTTCGAGAACTCGATCCACGTTTAACATGGGAGAGATTTAAACGCTCCTTGTTCGAGTGTTATGGAGGGAAGGACGATGGGGACCCAATCGAGCAACTGAAGTCGGTCTTCCAACGTGGCTCGGTGGACGAATATATCGATGAATTTGAGAAGGTAGCGTCGCAGATTGGTCGATTTCCGGATGAATGGTATATGAGTTGTTTCATGGGTGGGTTGTGTAAGGAAGTGAAGAACCGGGTACGTACTCACGACCCCCCGACCCGGGTTCGCCTCATCTCTGTCGCAAGAAAGGTTGAGAGAGAGTTGATTGGTGAAGGTGTGGTTCGACTGGGAGAAGGGAGAAGAAAAACCGAAGGTTTGCACTCAAACCTTGGGCACCGAACGGGACAACCCTACACGTATCGTCCAGCTACCTTCGCACTCAAACCTTGGGCACCGAACGGGACAACCCTACACGTATCGTCCAGCTCAAACCCATCATGCAGTGGGAAACATTAAAAATGAAGTAAATGAGTCATTCCACAAACAGAAGGG
>JAOSBM010000204.1:3920873-3931391 GCA_027568955.1 Erythroxylum tenue | reverse complement strand
TTTCCACCTTAGTGTATTCTTTACTCCTTGCACTGTTTGTGTGGTGATATTACTAATGTCACAATAGTCACTTACAGACAGAGGTAACAGTGATGATGATGATAAAACTGAAGTAGCATTGAAGATATCTTTACCAAATTTAAGTTTGCTGAGGGAAGATGGACGCAATTCTTCGATTCACATACATGTTTTGTTTTCCATAGTGTTCTTGAATAGAAAAATGTTACTGGGATTGAAATATTTGCTTTACATGGCTTCCATCTTTAGATATTATCTTCATACTGATTTGAACTTCGATTTGCTTGTTGCACAAACATCGGCGCCTTTTGACAAAGTCTACACTGGACTCCCAAATGTGGGGAACTGGATAAGCTAGCATGATAATATATTTATAATATTGACAATAAAGCCAACTCAACCAGAACAAATGGGAAAAGCTCATGTAAACAACTAGCCTGGATACTGAGAAAATTGATGATGCAGGAATAAATCTAATGCCAGCCTTCCTTCAACAGATGGTCTTGGAACAGTAGAGACAAAACCTGTCCCAAGTTTTCCAACTTCTACTCCACCTCATTCTCATTGTTAATATGGTCTGAGGGATTTGCAGAACTTATAACCCCATTCCCATTCTTGTATAAAATGTTTAGTTCATGAAAATAAGGGCATGAACCACTTCCCATGGACTTCCTGAAGTACTTGTTTATGTTTTCCCATTTCTCTTTGCACTTCTTTGCAGACCGATCATAGCCCATAGTATGCATTTTAGCAGATATATCATCCCACACATTAGGGCATTTGGAACCATTGAATTGAATACTTTGTTCCGAAGCGGCTCGAAGCCTTATAAGGGCGTTAACTTCAGCTGGTGGCCATCTTTTGTCATTTAAGTTGCACTTCGAATCTTGCTGAATAGGTAGAATGTCTCCATCTTTGTCCCCACTGGTCTCAACTGGAGGGCTTCTGCTTGGCGTTAATGGATGAGGGGCATCAATATCGTGGCCCGTGATATTCTGGATGAAGGAAATGAGAGAAAGGTTTCGAGCAGCCTCTTGAGCTCTAAACTCCTGCTCTCTCTTAATCCTTTCAGTCTCCTGCCGTTTCCATGCGTCCTCTCTGATTATCCTCTCCCTTTCACTCTTCTCAATCACATCAATCAACTTCTGATGCATCTGCTCCTGTTTTTCCATCATTCTCATCACCACATTTTCCAAGACACCTTTAAGTTTTTTCTTTGATTTCCTTCTTCTTTTCCGGCTTGCAGATTCCTTTGCCGCCTTCAACGAATCACCACAGTCATCACCATCTGATGATGAACTGCAAAAAGAAAGAACAGAAGAGTCAAAAGCCTTTACAAAGAACACTCACTTGTGTTGTTTCAATGTGGAAAATCACCCATTGCTCCATGATTCATGTAATTTATTACCCAACCCACCATATGACCCAATGCAATGAAGAAAGCAATAAGCTGGAGAAGCAAAAATTCCACAGAAACCCAAATTCTAAACAATTTTACTTAGCAACTAAAACCCATCATAATAATATAAACACTATCTTGATATACAAGTCGCATCAATGAAACACGCAAGACTACCGGAACACAGACATGAACATACATTTCATAATCAAGCAAAAGAGCTCACCTTGACTCAGCGTCCGATGAAAGGCCACCCTCATAATTTGGGTCAGCCCTATAAGACCCGACTCTGACCGGGCAAATTCCCAACACTCTCTCACAACCGCCCATACCACCACCATCCACCGCCATGTCTCCAACCACGATGTCACTCAAAAGTCCCAGATTCCCCAACGTGCCGTCATCCAAAATTCCCCGGGCCTCCATCGACGGCTGATGAAGAAGCGGCGCATAGTCATGCTGAGAGTTTGACGGCGACCTTTCGCTGTGTCCTCTGATGGGCTGGAGCTTCTGAGGCGGGAGGTTGTTATGGTTAACATCAGGGGAGAAAAGCGCAGCCGTTGGAGTGGAGACAAGAAAGGTTCCAGTGGTCGGAAATGGAGTTATCTCTTGATGAAACTCGTCAACGTTCGACGACCGCCGGTCGGGGACTAGTAGTTCCATTTTGGTGGTAAATGTAAAAGTTGCAACCAAAAAAACAACAGAGGAGAGAGTTTAACTTTTAGGGTTTTGCGGCGACGTTGGTGAAAAATGTAGGCTAGTAAATGGTGAAATATCCTATTTAATTACTAATATGCCCTTTCGTTTTCCCAAAAAGTTCAGAAAGCGAAAAAATGGTTATTCAGTTAGGACGCCCCATTTGGTCGTCGACCCGCCTAGACAGATGCTGCTCTCCACCGTTGTGGAGGGGATGCTGCCATAGCTTTCGCTAAAGACCTCGTGACTCAATTCAGCCGCCACGAACCCAACCCTTATAACCTTCCCCGTTCCACCAGCGGATAAAAAAGTGGTAGTTCGGTTAGGACAACTCATCAGGCTATGCGGGCTTGGGCAGCACCGGCCTGTTATCCTTCCACTGACAGGAGCGGAAGGTTATCGCTGCTCTGTGAAACCAGCCTGACGCTGTGCCCTTCACTTTAGGAGACTCGCTGCCCCAGCTTTCGTCGAAACATCGAGCCTCAGCTCCCTACTTGGAATGGGCAGGCCAGATAGAGCAACGATCAAGCCCAGCTTTCCGAGTCAATCCCATGTTCTACCACTTTAAAGCCCCCACTCAGGTTACAAGCTTACGTTACCAAGCTCGGCTGGCAGCTGTGAGTTCCAAGGTCGCTTATAAACGCTTATTAGAGAATGTAAACTTGCGGTATGGGATTGGAATTGTCTTTTGTCGTCTAGTGCTGTTTTCCTCGATACATTCAGTGGACGAATAAAATTGAGGAGAAAACATCATACTCTTTCGATGATATTGGAATTTATGCAACTGCCTTGAAATCTATACGACATGAACATAATTTAGATTATCTTTCTTCCTCTTCATGTTGCTGTTTTAAAATTTCCGGCACCTAACTGCGAACTAAGCTTATCATAGTTCATCAACCTAATAAAACATTTACGTATATCTTTCCTTAGTTATCACCCTTTTCCAAGATAAACATGAAAAATCTTCTCAACTGCGATGATTGTTCATTTTGTGTGCTTTAAAAGTTGTGATGCTTTCTCAGAGATTGTTTATGTACGACGATCATGCACTGTGTTTTGTAGTTTTTAAACTTTAACAAATGTCGCTTCCTGAAAACGCCGCACATTTTGCTTCCCAAGTTTCCAAATTACGCAATTAATATGTCAGATTCTGGTCATCCACGAAAAGAAATGATACATGACCAGTCAAATGTCTGCGGAAGTTCCCCACTGACGTTGTACTCTGCTACCTTTGCATGTCAGAAGAAGAGGACATATGTGCAGAAGCAGTAAAGACAAGTCAAAGAAGAACAGCAGTAATAAATTATTTCCACCTGCTACCTTTACGGAGGACACAATTCTTAGGTTCATTTTACTATTCTACTTTATGAGAATCTATTCATCTAATTTTTATAACTTCTATTTATTGAATGAATAGATACTCGTATAATAAAATAGGAATAAAGTGATAAAAACAAGTGATCTGTTTCATAATTCATGTTAAATTCTCATTTTGGAAAAATGATAGTTGGGAGATTTAATAATTTATTAAACAGTTTTGCCTTTTCACATTGTTTTAGTTGATGTGTCAAAAGGATAGTCTTAGTATTAACCTAAAATTTTGAAGGGATAACATAGAATCAAATGGTTTTAAATTGTCCATAACTAAAATTGAGTATTTAGAGTGTAACTTTTTGAGCTATAAGGTGACTTTCGATGTGGAAATAAAAATTATTTCAAAAGTTATACTATAAAAAAATAATGTTTTAAGTATCTATGATCAATTATTCAAAGCAATTGAGAGATCGATGAGGACATTGTTCACCATATCACATCAGAGTACCTTAAATAGATAAGTGGATTAAAAATTTTATGTAATAAGAAGATATCATTCAAACTCAAAAGTAAATTCTATTGTGCATCGATTAGGCTGGTCATGCTCTATAGGACGAAATATTGTCCTATCAAATAAGTGTATAGTCATAAGATAATGGTGACATAGATAAGAATGCTCAGTTGGATGTGCAACCTTATCAAAAGAAATAAGGTCATCCTATCAAATAATTTCATAGTCATAAGCTAATGGTGGTAGAGATGAAGATGCTTAATTGGATATGCAACCTTATCAAAAGAAATAAGATCAGTAATATAATGGTAAGAGATAAATTAAATGTGACTAATATTAATGAAAATTTAAGAGAGATAAGACTTAGGTAGTTCGAACATATTAAGAGAAGACATCGTGACGCTCTAATGAGAAGATGTGAGAGGATTGTATTTAGAGACTATAAGAGCAAAAAAAAATTGAAGGCCTAAGAAAAATTAAGGAGAGGTGATAAAAAATGAGGTGGCTCACTGGAATTTATTGAGGACGTGACCCTTAATGGAAAACTTTGATGTAGTAAGATACAAGTAAAGGATCTCACATAGAGAGATCCTTCTCTTTTTCATAGGTCTTTTAAACATTTTTCTTGAAGTCTTATGTCTTGTATTTAACTTAATCTTTTAATGCGTAGTTCTTCCTCCTTAGTTATTTAGTCTAAGCATTTCTTTATGAGGCCTAAACATTTTCTTATAATGACATATTTGTTTTATTTGTATACGTGTTTTCTTTTTTTGTGAATTTATTTACTTATTTTACCTTTTTAATTCTTTACCTTTTTATGTATACATTGTATTATTTATTTTATTACTTATTTTTATATTTTTATTCGCATGCAGTTACTTATTTTTATTTATTATTTTTATTTATTTTCCTTTTTATTTTCTTTTATGACTAATTTTATTTTATTTTATTTTATTTTATTTTTAATTTATTATTTTAATAGGCATCTTTTATTAATTTTTTTCATGTGGGTTTATTGGAAGCAGTCTCTCTACCAATTAAGGCTAAGGTTGCGCACCTCTGGATTTCCTGACATTGCACATTTCAGCGGCAATTCTATTGGGTTGTTGTTGTTGTACTACAATATACCATATAGTACATAAGTGAGATAGGAAGGTTGGGAAAGAAACAAATTGGGTAAGGATTTTGCATTTAGAAATCATTTTTGTATTACTAAGCAATAGACAAAATTCAGTATTGAGAATCTCTTTCTTTGTATTGGAATAAAAATCTGAATATGAATATACATATGCAAGTTCTATGACTTTCTAGATTTTGTCATATTTATGAAATTTTCTTACAAATATCATAACATCGTTATAATAAATTCATGGTTCTCCTTTACTATAGATTTCTCATGATTTAGAGAACCTTACGAGCCTAATTTGAAAATTTTGAAAAATCCTAAATTTCGTTTCTCATATGTTTGTGAATTGTATACAAAATCTTAGGAATTGATGATTATGAATGTTGAATTGATGCCCTGTATACACAGAATAAGAAAAAAAGAGAGTAACAAATTGAACGCTATGAGTTGTGAATAGGATCCCATTGCTAGCTGCTAGTGCTAGGCACTGCTAGCCTAATTATTTTTTGGTTTTTATTATTAAAAACATTATGTTTAAATTTCAATTACTAATAATTTGATGATAATGAATTATAATATTATGGGTAAATTGAAACTCATCGATATAGAGCGTTTCGAAATCACTTAAAGTTTGTTTATTTTATAGTTAATGAGAATGAATGTAGGTAATGCATATATACAATTAGTTGTGTTTAGATATCTAAAGATAGGAAATATTTCTAGTTAGTGTATATGTGATTACCGAATTATGTACATATTAGTATCATTATATCTTGCTTGATATGCTAATTGATTCCCCAAAGGTGAACATTAATATATAATTTATGTAAGTTTTTTAAGTTGGTGTATGTATTATTACCAAAATTGGTACATTTTAGCATCAATTTATGTTGTATGGTATGTTACTAGATAGACCAAAAGTGAATATTAATATACAATTTATGAAGATTTTTCTGAATCTGTACACCGTGTTGTTGAATGACTCAAATAATTAATGTTAAGTTTTAATTTCTTGTTGCACCTATTGCATACACCCAAATCCCTCATTTGTTATGATGTTTAATGGACTAAACTTCTTTGAATGGAGTGAACAAATCCATTTCTACTTGTTTTGACTTGGATTTTGCACTCAAAATTGAGAAACTAGATGCTCTAAATGTTTTAAGAAAATCCATTTTAATAACTGGGAAAGGTCAAACAGATTGAGTCTAATGTATATGAAGATGAAAATTATTGGCAATATTAAGTTCACTCTTCTCAAAATTGAAAGGAAGTGCCCTAAGGCTACTGACAAGTCTTTTGTTGGGATTCTTATCAATACACTGACCATTATAAAATTTGATTGATCACATAATATGCATAAATACGTCATTGAGATGACAAATATTGCAACAAGACTTAAATCTCTAGGAATGGCAGTAGATGAGAACTTCCTTGTGTAGTTCATCTTGAACTCATTAATAATTGAGTATGGTTCCTTTCAAATGAAATATAATACCACGAGGGATAAATAGAATGTGTATGAGTTGCACAATATGTTGGTTCAGGAAAGGACTAGATTTAATAACTAAATAAGCCACTCTATCAAATATGTCAAGAATCAAGGAACCAGTAACAAAGTTAGAAAAAAAATAAAGCAGGAGAAGAAAGTGAAGGGATCCCTAAAAGTTAATGAGGAATTCTCTCAAATTCACAAGAAGGAATATAAGGAACGCAAATGTCATTTATGTAGGAAGGTTGGACATTTCCAAAAGGAATGTCCCAAACATAAGGTATGTTTAAGAAGAAAAGTAAGCCTAGTGCTTATGTATATTATGAAACAAACCTTGTTGAAGTTCCTTTAATACTTAGGGGATTGATTTTGGTTTTACTACTCATATTTCTAATACGTTGTAGGGATTCCTTATGGCCCAAGCTATAAGATCAAATCAAAGATTTGTTTATATAGCAAAAAAAGTAGAGTTCTAGTGGAAGCTGTTAGGACTTATCATTTAATTTTAAACACCGGATATCATTTAGATTTATAAGAAAATTACATACCTAGTATATCGAGGAATTTAAATTTTTTATCCAACTTGATAGATACAGATACTCATTTAAATTAGGTAGTGCTAATTTTAATTTGTACAAATATAATCATGTAATTGATAATGATGTATTATATAATGGTTTATATAAATTAAATCTTGATATTGTTTATGCTGAAACATTATTAATTATAAATCTCAATATTGGTATGAAACGTAGTTTGAATAATGATATATCTACTTACTTGTGGCATAAGAGTTTGGGACATGTTTCTAAAAATTGGGACATGTTTCTAAAAATGGCTTAAAAGCTTATTAAAGAATGAAATTCTCCTCAAATTGGATTTTATTAATCTTAATATTTGTGTGGATTATATTAAAGGCAAACAAACAAAACACACAATAAAAAAAGGCGCCACAAAAAGCACTTAGCTTCTTCAAATAATTCACATTGGTATATATGTGGACCATTTGATGTGTCTACTTTCAACAAAAATAATATTTTATAACCTTTATCAATGATTATTCACGTTATGGATATGTATATTTGCTACATGACAAATCTTAGGTTGTAAACACCTTGGAGGTTTATACTAATGAGGTTGAAAGGCAATTAGACAAAAAGGTAAAAATGGCTAGTTCTGATAGAGGTGATGAATATTATGGTAAGTATGATGAAAGTGGTCTAAATCATAGTCATTTTGCTAAATTCCTTGAAAGACGTAATACTTGTGCGTAATACACAATGTCAAGCACATCACAACAACATGATGTGGTGGAAAAGTGTAATATAATTTTGCTATATATGGTTAGGTGTATAATGTGTAATTCATTTTTACCTACTTCTTTGTCGACATATGTTATAAAAACTACCATGTACTTATTGAATAAGATTCTTAGTACGGTAGTTTCAAAGACTCTTTTCGAACTGTAGACTGGAAAAAAACCTAGTTTAAGGCATTTACATGTTTAGTGTTGTTAGGCAGATATTATGCATTATAATCGATATAAAAAGAAATTGGATGTAAGAACAATCAGTGGATATTTATCCAAAAAAAAACAATCAGTGAATATTTCATTGGTTATTCAAATAAAAAGGTTTATATTTTATTTTCCTAACGATACTATAAGAATTATGGAAACTAGGAATGCTAGAATCATTAAGCATAGTGAGACTAGTAAGAGTGAAACACCAAGTAAAGTGGATATTCAAGAAATGGGATTGCAAGTCTCCATGGCTTGTACACCTACTCAAATTGTTGTTCCACAAGTTATTGAACCATCTAATAATTATGAAGAACAATAAGTTAATGAATTATGAATCCATTGGTCATAATGAAATTGAACATGAAGTGAATGAATATATATAAAAAGAACCACAACAAATAGCATTACGAAGGTTTCAAAGAGAAAAAAGACCAATTATTTCTCATGACTATGTGGTATATCTATATGAGTTTGAAAATGACTTGGAAATCGTGAATGACCCAGTAATTTTTTCACAAGCCATAAACAATGAAAATTTTGGTAAGTAGTTATATGTTATGAAAGATGAGTTCAAATATATGGAACAAAATGGTGTCTGGGGCGTTACAGAATTGTCAGAAGGTTACAAGAGAATTAATTGTAAGTGGATTTTTAAGAACAAATATGACTCTCTTGGTAACTTAAAACGTTATAAGGTTAGACTAGTTGCTAAATAATTTACTAAGAAGGATGGCATTGATTATAAGGAGACTTTTTTACCAGTCTCTAAGAAGGATTCACTCCTAATTATTATGGCTTTGGTGGCTTATTATGATTTGGAATTGCACTAATTGAAAGTGAATCTGAATAGGGATTTAGAGGAAGAAGTCTATATGAACCAACCAATGGGATTCATAAAGTATGTAAAGGAAAACATGGTATATAAATTGAAGAAGCCAATATACATGCTTAAACAAGATTCTTAACAATGGTATCTTAAGTTCAATAATCCTATTGTTTCCTTTGAATTTAAAGCAAATACTATTGATCGATGTATATATCTGAAGGTTGGTAAAAGTAAGTTTTTTTTTTGGTCTTATATGTTAGTGACATCTTGCTTGCAGTTAATGATCATGGTCTATTAAAGGAGGCTAAGAAAATTTTCTATATTCATTTTAAAATGAAATATATTGGTGAGGTAACATATGTGATATGTATAGAAATATTATATGATAGATCCAATAATTGTGGTGTTTGTCTCAAAAAGCCAATAAGTGTTCATCATCAACAGTTCCAATTCAGAAGGAGGATATTTTTAACCTCAAGCAATGTCCAAATTCTAAAAAATGATTTAGAACGGAAGCAAATGAAATCAAATTTCTATATGCATCTATGATTGTGAGCCTGATGTATACTTAGACATGTTCGAGACCGTATATGTAACACCCAAATATCCCCTGGGAGGATACATGGATGTCACTAACCCCTAATTTAGGGCGTTACAGTATATAAGCTTTGTAATAGGGATGATGGGGAGATACCAAAGAACTCTTGGTGTGGATCACTGAAAAGTTTCAAAGAAAGTTCTGAAATATCTGTAGGAACTAAAGAACACAAGTTCACTTTTAGGAGGTCTGATTACTTTGAGGTAGTTGGATACTTAGATTCAAACTTTGATGGTTGTGTACATACAAGAAAAATCTACTTTTGGCTACATTTATTTGATACATAAAGGAGTCATCTCATGAAAGAGTGCATAACAATCTGTAACAGCTGCATCCACTAAAGAAGGTGAGTTTATTATAGCATACTTTAAAGCCATGGTTTAGGCTAAATGGTTGCAAAACTTTGTTTCAAGGATTGGGATTGTCAACAATATAGCCAAACCGCTAAAATTTTACCATGATAATTCTATGCATTTTTTTCCAAGAATGACAAGCATTTCAAAGGTGCTACACGCATGAAATTGAAATATTTTGCCATTAAAGAGAAGGTTCAAAAACGTAGAGTGTCAAAAGAGCATATGAGTATCAATCTTATGTTAAATGACCATTTGATAACAGGGTTACTACTCAAAACATTTAATGGTAAAGTAAATAATGTAACTATTATGTGTACTAATAATTATTAGACAATAATGTTGTAAATAGTATAGTCTCTTGTACTAATAATTTTCTATTTTTTTTAAATGTTTGGTTGTGTCTTTGCTTATAGATTTTGTTTTCTCACAATAGACTATAAGCACATCGGTGAGATAACAAAGTTGGAAATGAGACGAATTGAGTAAGAATTTTGTGTCGGTAAATCGTCTGAACAATAGAGAAATGTCGGTATTTAAAAACTGTCTTTATATTATAATAAATATCTCTATTGTTTGTCTTTATATTATATACGTGAGTTTCATAAATTTATAATTTCTTACACTCATGAGTTAGGGGTAGGCTATCTATGGCAGTGC
>JAOSBM010000204.1:3891826-3912373 GCA_027568955.1 Erythroxylum tenue | reverse complement strand
TAATCATTATGTTGAAAATACCATTTGGTCTATTCACTTCTTTTTTAGAAGTGGAATGGCAATAGATATGGGCCAATTCATGGCCTAGGCCCAGGCGTAGAATGGCCCGATACCCAACGTTTAAGTAAAACAATATCGTTTTGCTTAAAAAAGTTGAAATTCAGATAAGTTAGGGTCTAGAAATTCAAGCTCGGATTCAATTAAAAAATATTTTATATTTTTAATTTAAACAAATTTGCGGATATTAATTACTAATTAACTTTCCATATTTAATTCAAAGAAAAAACAGTTTTGAGTATGTGTCCCCACATAAGTTAAAGGAGACAAGACCCTTTGTCCAATATTACTCTGTCTTATTCTGTCTCATGGAATCGCGACTATTTATTTTGCGAGACTCACGCGAAACTCATGCGAGACCCACATAAATAAATGACTGAGATTTATTAGATACAATAAAACACCATAATATTAAACAGAAGATCTTAACTCAAGTTAAAGTCTCAGGTTGGACATAAATGAGGTGATGATGTCTTAGTTTAGACCACCAGAAAAAGCCAATAAATGGAAGAAAACTACGTATCGTTTAGTGCTATTAGCCATCACTTTATTTCAATGATGAAGGAATTGGAAGAATACGATTGTGACAGATTGAAAGTTACATTTCATATTTCGTAATGTTTGATAACATCAGCTAGAATTGCTTATTAGGTGAGGACAACTCTAGGGTACCTGCTAACCACGCACTAATTTCCTTTCTACTTACATGAATTTACCGTTACTCACCTAACAAGTTCCTTGTTTATAGAGAAGGATAACAAGCCATGGTTATGATTCCCAACTTCCTATCTTCGTTATTAAGGTACATAGTCACGAGGAAAGGTAAAAAAGTCCATATCCGACCTGAAGTCAATATGTAAAACCTGAATTCGGATTGAATATGAACTAAAAATATTTTTTAAGTTGGATTCGAACTTTAACAAACTCACAAGAATTCGAGCCAAAACTGTCTAATTTAATTGACCAAAACGATATCAAATAAGTCAATAAGTAAAACAAATTGATCGGATTTTATCAACAAACTGAACTTTGGGGCGTATATACTGACTTGTCGCAAGCTTGGGATTGGGGCTTCCGCCGGATTGAATTAGAGCTGGACTCTCTTGCGGCGCATTACCTCATCTCTTCCGCGAAGCGTCGCTCCCAGACTGGCCACCCCATTGTCACGGGCATCCACGAGTTTCTCACGTGAAATTGGTCTGTTGTTTATCGTCACGTATATCGAGAGAGCAATAGATGCGCGGACTGACTTGCGTCCCACGCAGTTCATTCAGATGTCAACATTACCGTTTTTTATTTTCCACCTATAGGATACCACCGTGTCCTCTTCGAGGACCAGTCGGGGACCTGCTTTCTCTGACTAGTTTTGTTATCTCTGTTGTACGTTCCCTTTAATAATAAAAAAAACCGAGGTATAAGGGTCCGGTCTCATCCTAATCCATTGCCATTCTTAATATTCTTTCATATCCAACCTGAACCATTGCCATTCTTAATATTCTTTCATAATCCATCAATTTTTGCTGCATAATGTAAATTACTTGGAAATTCCTGCAGGTGCTTCAGTGATAGTGGACTGTCGAATAGGAGGGAAGCAAGGTAAAATAAGTTCAGCAAAAGCTTTGACAGATGAATATGGAGACTTCATGATTGATCTTCCTTCAGACCTCCATGCTATACCCAACTTGGAAAGAAGATGTTGCCTTAAGGTTCTGCGAATTCCGAGGAGGTCATCTTGCCGACCAGCTCATGTTAAGAAGCACAAGGCATTGACATTGTCTTCAGTTGGAAACGGCATTCGGACTTATAGTGCTGGGAACATAAGCTTTCTGGATATGATATCTAGACCTTTGCAAGTATGTACTAACAAGAGAGAGCTACAATGAATGGATTGTTTGCTAAACTACCAGGTTATGGGGAGAGTGGGACACAGAACCATGGCTTTACATGGATGGCGCTTCAGTCACGGCATGAGCTATAGGAGTTCAATCTTACACTCAGTTGTTCAAATTTGTGAAGAGAGTAATGTCTATATCATGTAAATAAATAACTGCGTATTCACATACCAGAAGCATCGAGTGACATTGTATTGATATGCACTGATTGTAATGTAATCATATGTACCATGAATACAAGAGATTTTGCATAGCAATGACATGGATAATACCTATAAAACAATTTATCACAAATAAGTTCTTGAAAAGTTTTTGGTAACTAGTATGGTCAACCATATAATATGATTCATGGATGGGGTGGACAACATCAAATCCTGCATCTAAGATCAATGAAAGTGTCAATAACTATCAACATATATCAAATAAGACACATTTTTCAGTGACAAAAATTGCAGTATGGGTACTCAGAAGTTAACATTTTGCTCAGCTCCAGAAACAATGTATTTTGCAACATCAGCACAGCAGGCAAGTTTATCTGCTTTTTCATCAGGGATTTCAATGGAAAATTCTTGCTCAAGGGCCATAACTAGTTCAACTCTGTCCAAGCTGTCCAAGGAAAGATCCTTTTGGAAGTCAGCTGTTTCAGTAACCTGTGTAACAGTAGTGCAAACAATCAAACCATCTCAACTTTTAGTCTGAGTCAAAGGGTAGGATGAATTTTTAGTTGAAGTTCATAACAAACAAAACCCTCCTTTTCTAAGTCAATTATCAGTCCAATTTGGACAAAAACTGTAGTCCCAAATCAATTAGATTTGTTTTGTTACAATGCAGCATATTATAGGTGTAAATTACTATAACTCTAATACCACTCCTGTTAGAACTGGTACTGACATCAATTCTGTGGACCAAGCAAAAAGTCTAATTGCTAAGCAATTTTTCTCGACTTATCGAGGCAAATACTGTGGTGTTAAAAGAAATTTTGAGAAGAACCAAAATGAAAATTTTGATAAACTTAGCACATCAGGAGGAACCATAAACGGTTACCTTAGTGGCATCAATTCTATCGAACTTTTTTACCACCTCTATCACCTGGTTCATAATTTGATCATCTCCGGTAACCGTCGATGCATACATCTTTTGGTGCAATTTCCTGAACACATTCACCCTTTGAGTGCACAATCCCTGCCTGTTGGAACCACTTAGCCTGACATGGCTCAAAATGGCATTTCTTATGCTTTGCATGTTGAGACCAGCTGAGATTTGACAGATTCTTTTGAATGAGAAAGCATAAATTGTAAAACGCAAAATTTCACTAACATTTTCACGTAAAGAACATCAAGCAAGTCGAAATGTTAAACTTCCCTACCAGACAAGTTTATTATAATGGAAAGGGAGTACCCAATTCAGGGACTTAAACATATTAGAAAAACAAAACTTAGTTCAAAAAGCAATCTGTCAATTACAAAACTATAAAACCCATTTATTTAAACATGACCATTACTAAACGGAAATACCTCCAAACAACAAAATGGCACATCTTGCATGTCACAACTAGTGGCAGGGACGAGGTGCATCTACCAACATTCTCTCTTTCGGTACATGCTAATTTTATGTACAGAAATTCGAAGAACTGGCTTTTCAAACTTTCTTTCAGACATAATATCAAACACATATTAAACAATCTCAAAAAATTATCCTAGACCAAAAACCGCAAAATGGGATAGCAAAACTGGCACCAAAAGGCTAAACCCGCAAAGCGTAAAGCGAAATCCCATTCATTGAACGACATTACATGGGATTTCTATGTTCGTCGCTACACAAGTGAAAGTTTAGAGTGCACGTTGAAATGGGTGCGAAAGAGAAGTGTGAACTAGGAAGGAGTTACCTCGGACGAGCGACTGAGCTAGTCAAAGGCCCCAGAACGTTGAACTGCAACAGAGACGGAGACAAACAGCTTACGCCTCTGGCTTTACCTTCACGTAAAATGTTGGGAAGTAGAGAGTTTTAACGACAAGTTAAAGGCGACGCTAATTGGGTAATGGAAATCTTTTTTCTTTTTACTTTACCAATTATTTTAATTAAAAGTTTGATTGGCAATGGTAATAATGAATATTATATATATATATATATATATAGGATTATTTTTTATGCTTAATGATCTTAGAGTTTAAGACGTTTTATGTTTCTCTACGTGTTGATTCAAAGTCGAGTTCTTTGATGCTTCATTGCTCCCTTATCTTTCGGGTGTTGTGCTTTTCTACAATTTTTAATATTTTATTAGTCTCTTATCATCTGAGTATTGGTGCTTTTCTACAAATAAAGAGATTATATATTTCGTTATATTTTAATTTTAAAATATATTTTATTTTTAAAAGTCGAATTATATTTTATTTTTATTTATTTATATATTTTACTTAAATATTCTGCGTGCCATTTTTTATTTATTTCTTCTGTTAACTTGCATCACTATTTTCCTGTCATATCTGCATGTGTGTCTACTGAAAATAGCCTCTCTACTATGTAGAGATAAGGTTGCGTACTAACAGACCTTCTCAGACCCCGCTTCTCTGCAAAACTTCGGACTGAATTTGATAATGATGATGATGAAGATATAGGATTATTTTTATTAAGAATTTATGTTGAAAATTTATTTATTATATATATTTTAATTACCTTGTAATTTGTAAATAAGTGTTAGTGAATATATAAAACTAACTAAGTTGGCTTCATACCATAGCTTAAGCTATCGTGATGAAACGGTCATTTAACATAGTATTAGAGTCCTTGTGATCAAGTGGTTGTAAGTTCAAATCTTATCACCCACCTGTTCTTCAGCACAAAGTAGAGCGAGCCTGTGCAAGTTTCAAACCCAAAAAGTTTTTACTTAAAGGGATGCGTTAGTGAATATATAAAACCAATTAAGTTGACTTCACACAACAACTTAAGTTATTGTGATGAAACGGTCATTTAATAAGAAGATAAAATTTTCAAAAAAAATATTGATTTTAATAAAACCCTAAATATAAAAAATAGAAAATTCCATTTTTGTAAATTTAAATTTGTAAAAATTTTTAAAATAAAATTTAATAGTTTAAGTAGGTTGAAATATAAGTCGATACTTATGATAACTTTTCCATTCTTGAAAGTAATTAAGAGGGTACCAATTAAGGCATTATGTCGCTATTGTTGAAATTTCTTTTCTTCCATTTAATGTTAAGACCATCCGAACTTGATGGGGAATTCCAGATTTACATATTATTATGCAGACGTAGATTTTAAACCACATTAGTCCAATATAGATCCTTAAATTAATTCTTTATTCAATTTGCCCTTAAAGGGTGTGGCTTGATGGTTGAGAGCGAGACTTGGTATCGATTAGATCCTAGGTTTGATTCTATGCTAGTCCCTCTTGTAAGAGTCTGAAGCAGCGAGAATTTTACTTATAAGTAGAGAACTAGTTGGGCCCTTGATGATAAGGTGTGACTGCTTGGCCCACCTATAGGGTAATGTGCCAGTTGAACCTTCAGAGAGGTGTGCCCGCTTGATCCGCCTACGGAATTTTCTCGAATCCCAAAAAAAGAAAAAAATCAATTTAAAATTTTCTTTTAAATAGGTGATACTTTATAGGTATATCTAATTTTAAAATATGATATTGTTAAATTGTGAATAAAATTAAAAATTGTACCAAAAATGTATGAATTTCTAAAGTTCAAAGTCTAATGGATCATTTTTGGAAAACTTGATTTATTTTTGATAGAGTTTGAGATTGAAGTTATAATTACAAAAAAAAAAGAAGAAGAAAATGAGGAGATGAAATGAAGGACAGAAAATAGACATGAGATCAAATGGGACAGGTCTTGTCTTAACCAAAATTTGCTCAACAAAAACTAAAGATTCTTCCGACCAAACTTCACGAACTGATTCACAGGAAGGGGGGAAAAAAAAAAAAGGACTTTGTCAAATGATGACGTGACCACCATCCCTTCACTCTTTCGATACAAACGTCACAGTTCTCCACTTTCTTTTCATATTCATTACTCAATTGGCCCACCACCATCATCACAGCCACCACCACCACCACCATCTCATCACATCTCGTCCCATCTTAACCTTCCTTACAAACTCAATCCCCAATCTTCCCAAGTCATTGGGGAAGAGTTCCCCTCTGGCCCATTTGTGTTTCTTTTCTTTTTTTTTTCCCCCTACTTTTTTATACTAATTTTGTTGTTTATTATTGATTTTCCATCCCTTCAGTGAAAGTTCTTGCATTTACTATAGATATGGATTTCTCATAGACAACCCACTTCCAATCTCTTTCAACAGGTTGCAAAGCTAGAATCTTTGAGCCCAACTGCTTGTTGTGTTGCTTTAAAATGGAAAAAGCTTTCGTCTTCGGGGAATAAAATCATGAAAGTTTTATATTTGGATGCCATGCAAGTTAGTGGAGGGTTTGATAGATATTGGTTTTAAACTGATCAATAGGAATATAATATAATGGGAAATGTTAATGGGAGAGAAGATGATGGAGGTGATAGCCCATTAGGTGGTGGAGGTGAAGGTGAAAGAGGGAGTATTAACAGTGAGGTAATGGTTGCATCTGATGAGACCCATGTTAGCTTCAGACCTCCTCCTCCTGAGTTGATTGGTCAGTCACCTCCTCATAGCCCAAGAGCCACTCACTCACCACTCATGTTCACTCCTCAGGTTTGAATCCCATTTGCTCTTCATGATGTTTTAATTTGTTCTTTTTTGTGTTCTATT
This sequence comes from Erythroxylum tenue, assembly GCA_027568955.1. NCBI lineage: Eukaryota > Viridiplantae > Streptophyta > Magnoliopsida > Malpighiales > Erythroxylaceae > Erythroxylum > Erythroxylum tenue. The sequence continues at coordinate 3,905,663 of JAOSBM010000204.1, read as the reverse complement.
TTTGGTAAGGATGATTACGTGTTGGAATCCTGTTTTTGGTATTTGGATTTGCGCTTGGATTGATTTTAATTTTTGTTTGGAATTCACATGTGGGTATTGGTGAATTTGATGATGTCAACTGGAGTTATGTTTCATATGAGATTACGTGCATTAACTTGAAGAATCTGATATCTATATCTTTTCCTGGTTTGAGGGATCTCGATATGATGCAAAAAAGACAGTATGGCTAAATCCATTTAATTGAAGTTGAAAACTTTTAGTATTGTTTCCAAGGCTTCGGATTTGTGAACTCCCTCCTTTCCTGGCAATTTCATGTGCAAATCAGGGGAGAAGGACTTCTTTTTACTTGTTTCTGAATACGCTGATATGTGTGTAATGCTACACTATTCGGGGTAGGGAATTGGTGAGTGGAACTGAAATATGGTTTTACAACGCTTATGTTCCGGAATCAAGATCATGGTCTGAAATTTGATACAATTCATGTCGAGTAAATTGTGCCACATCTTGGTGAAGGCCAATGTGGTGGAGCAATTTTGCTTTCCCTTCATGTTAGTTTTATGAAAGATTCTCTAAGTCAATCATTACAGCAGATAACTATTCTTTGTTCGAGTTGTTTCTTTAGATTTCTTGTCTTACCTGAAAATGCTAGACTTGGATTTCTCATTGAGTTTGTTCTCCAGATGCCTGTGGTTCCACTGCAAAGGCCTGATGAGATTCAAATTCCTAGTCCTTCATGGATGCAAACTGCTATGGGGCATGAAGAAATGTGCAATGAACCAGGAATCCCAACAATGATTACGTGGAGCTACGGTGGCAATGAAGTAGCTGTGGAGGGATCCTGGGATAACTGGCGAACAAGGTTTCTGAAAATTGGATGCCTTTTATCCCTTTTCTATCATAATCTCTTTAGGTCTGCAATCTGACACATATTGCTTCACTTTGATGATCAGAGTTCATTTGCAGAGGTCTGGTAAAGACTACAGTATATTGAAAGTACTGCCATCAGGAGTCTACCAATACAAGTTTGTTGTTGATGGGCAGTGGAGGTATTCCCCTGACTTGCCCTGGGCTCAAGATGATACTGGCAATGCTTACAACATTTTGGATTTACAGGTAAATACTGTTTTAATATTTGACATCTTGTAAGAGATTCTTAAGAGTCAAACTTTTCCACTCAGGCATATGTTGCGGAGCAGGACTACCACTATGATCTTCATTACTGCTTGTCTTATTTACTTTATAAATTTTTGTAGACATGATTTAGAAACTATAGAGAACTTAAGACTCATTTGAACATAATATGGCCTTCATTTCAACAGTTGGGAGGTGCCTGAACATATTTATTGTCTACAAGAGAATTCCATAAATTGTCTGTAGTGAAATTTCATTGTGCCTGAACATATTTATTGCCTACAAGAGAATTCCGTAAATTGTCTGTAGTGAAATTTCATGCATAGAACTTTACAAATGGCTTAACTGTATGAAATCAGGCTGCTGGTAAAATTTTCTGTCTGTCATTGGCCAAGCTTATGCTTCCATTTCTTTGGTTGTGATGTCTTCGGGCCTTTTTTCCTTGTTTGTTAAGGTCCAAGTTTCATAGCAGGTAAGAAGAAAAATATTTGGTGAGAGTAATGAACCTGTGAAATTGAGGTCTCAATAGAAGTTTAACAATTTGATTTTATTTATAATGAAGTTGTTTAATGTTCCACAATTTTTTAATCTAAAAACTAAACTAGGAGTGATGAGCTGAAAAAACAGCTAAATTGAAACAAATAAAGACCTAACTCTTAGGTGGTCGAATTCCAACAGGAAAGGTATGCTATTACAAGTGCAAGACATGCCTTAACTTGCCTTTGTCTTCACACAATTTAGAATCTCATAAATTTTATTGAAAGAAAAATATCGAAACATGTATTTTTCCCGTATCAGCTACATTAATTTAGTTTAGCGAGGACAGATCAGCAGAAATACCTTGGTTTACCTTAACTTTCTTCATTAGGTTCCCATATTCCTATTGGTTTCAGTCAAGTTTTTCTTAATGTTCAACAGTCTTATGTCAGAAAGATTCCATGTACTGCCTTCAATTGAAGTAAGTGCTTATTGCAATTTTACATGGGCTAGCTGATCTCCTTTTGGTACTGCGCCTGTTGGTTCATATGGATGAAACTTAGACTTGTAATCTTGGTGTTGTCTTCTGTGTTAGCTTCCTAGGGTCATGTTCCTTGCTATTCGAATAAATTGTTCTGAGCAGTTTTAACAAATTTCTCCTCATATTGTTTTACACTTCTTGAATGATCAATGTAGTAATTTCTCTGAGTTTATGAAAAATGTATGGGGACAGACAAAAACAAAACGAGTGCCAACATGCGCCGCACTTGACTTTTTCATATCATTGCCAAGAAACATTCACAATCAATAATCTAAAATCTAAGGATGAACTACTCTTGCTATAAAGCCTGTCCTTGATTTCTTATAAGATATTAATAATGGCAATTAGATGACCAAAAATTATTTCTGAGTATGTCTACACAATTAAGAATTATGGCTCTTTATAAATGTAGACTGACTATTTTGTGATATGAACTGCATGCTTGCGTGCAACTTAAGCACTTCTATCTTGCTTTCTTTGTCATATAATTTTTTATGTCTGCATTTTACTCTGTAGCTATCTGTCAGTTCTGCAACAATAATAATTGCATGACTAAATTAAACTGGGGATTATAAGGATTTCTGATGTCAAGAATGTTTTTTCTATTTGTTTGTGCACAGGATTATGTACCAGAAGACCTTGAAAGTATTACAAGTTTTGAACCGCCTCAATCCCCTGATTCAAGCTACAATAACTTGCAACTTGGAAATGAAGATTTTGCAAAAGAGCCACCATTGGTTCCTCCACACTTGCAAATGACACTGCTTAATATGCCATCATCTAACATGGAGATTCTGCCTCCTTTCTCAAGACCTCAACATGTAGTACTTAATCATCTCTACATGCAAAAGGGGAGGGGTGGACCTGCCGTGGTGGCGCTTGGTTCAACACACCGGTTTTTAGCCAAGTATGTGACAGTGGTGCTCTACAAATCAATGCAGAGGTGAAATTTTACTGCAATCTGTTGCTTGCAGTGGCTGAGTAATTGTTGAAAGTAAAACCTGAATCGATAGCCTAAGCAAACGTAGGGTAGGAACTATCTGTATTTGACTTAATGCAAATACTTGATGGCTTTTGACTACCAAATCGACTTTTTACTTCCCTCGCATTCCCTTAGTCCATTGCATCTAGAAACAATTGTTGGGAAGTCAAAGATGAAAATGCCAATATCGTAATATCTATAATGCAGTCTTCTCAATGGATTGAAAAAGAAGTCCTGATGTTGAAGTGGAGCTTGAGATGAAATCCTTTCAGTTGTCTAGGAATCCACTTGGCCTGGCAGAAAAGAGGCTACTTGCCATCAGGGCAATGCATTTCAATAGTGCCAATACTTTTCATGCCCTCAAGGACAATTTACATAGATGAGCTCAAGTTGATGCAAAATATTAGTTTCAAATATTTCCAAATTCAAATCCCTGTGATGCAGGTGGGTAGCATTTAGAAACAGGAAGCTTAAGTGCTCAATGGATGGATAAACAGGTTTCCTTTAATGCAAAATAACAAGCTCATTTGGTTTCTGAACTGGAACCCTCTAAAAAACCCTAAAATTATTCATTCCTTGTCCCAAGAAGACAGAGAAGCAAGAGTAGGACCAAAAGGATGCGGTGTCAAACTGTTTCACCATGACCCTTTTCTATAGAAAGTGGATTGGAACTAGGCGAACTCCTCAAGGCGTCACCGCTTGAATATCCAGAGTGACTCAGCTTTCCTTCACCAGGTTCCTTAATCCTTGATCCAAGACAGAAGCTGGCAAATTTTCACAGTAATATTATTAGTGAACCTACGTCATATCAGATGAAACAAGGAACGACCAACTCATTAACATAAAACTCATTCTTGTGCTTAGCTTCTTCGAGCTATCCACAACCATCAATTGGATTGGATACTGACCGTTGTCTAACTCTAGAATGTTGGCCATGAAAAGACAAGGGGCTTGAGCAAAATCCAGTGAAGTAACTTGTATTCTCGTTTGATACAACTATAGCTGACTGCATGTGAGCAATTCAAGCAAACTGTTCATACATGAGCTTCAGAATAAGCTGTCCATAGTGGACATATGAGTTCTAGATATCATGGAAGAAGACACTGGACAAACATGAGGCACTTGAGCTTGAGCATTAGAAAAGGGGGATGCAGATGGTTTTTACAAGTGCTTACAGTATTTTCCTGGGAATTTCGCTTGCTAGATAGCTTGGAGATTGGCATAAACTGGCTTCTTCTTTCATTGATGAGAAGAACTGCACATTTGCAGGTAAAGAACAGAAGAAGACCTCCAAGAGAAAGCACCACAAAAAATTCAAGGATGATGGCTGCTCCAAGGGCTGCAAAACAGAACGATAAGCATATTAAAAAACAACAACAACATCATCTCAATAACAATCCCACCAAGAATGATAAGCATATTAATTTATAAATTTAGGCTAATAGTAAAAATGTATTTCTGCGAAGTTAGAGGACTCCAATTTCTGGTTGGTCAAACTAATTACTTCAGTTTTCATGAAGAGATCTTGTGAAAGAACTAACATTCTGAACATATTTTAGTTTCTCTAATAGTAAAAACAAATTTGTCTTTTCCTGAGGCAACAACTTACAATGAGCTGAGAGTGAACTCATAGGCCTTTTCCTGATGAGAATTATATTAGCCTCAACATATAAAGGCATCGAGATCCTTTCAGCACAATCTGAATAGCACCCGTAGTGTCCCATGTCATTCAGTTTCACTGTCAAAACGTCATCATTTTCTCCACCCTGTGGACTCAAAAAGAAAAGGTTAAAGAAGAGTTGGAGATTATTGTATACTTAATTTTGCAGCCACTCCAGAAAGGAGATGAACAATTCTCATTACTGTAAATTAGATGAGCTTACTCACCTGATATGACAACTGTTGCAAGACACTGTTGCAAATATCAATCGTTCCTCGAAATCTGATTCCATTAGCTTTGACCTGGAAGTGTTTTGAGATGGTAACATATGTCTGAAGTAGTTGCCACTGATGACCTCTCAGCTTTAGTTCAGTTTTGCTTATTAGCTCAGCTGGTAGACTCGTTATCAAGTATCCATCGTTGACTTCCACAGAAAATGTGACAATAAAGTTTGAATCTTTACCTGAAATATAATTATACCAGGAAAGAAAGTGTCTGAAATGGTCCTCCAAATCTATTAAAAGTTACAGATAAATGTATTCTTTCATCCCTCACAAAATTTACCTTTTATGAAACTGCAACATTCAAATAAAAAAGGGAACATATAACTATTGTTTTTGTTCTAATCTGATTTATTTTGTTCATCAACTGTTAGAATCTGCACTTTATGCTCTCTCACACGTTCAACTACAGAACTTGCGTTACTTGTCGTTAAACATGCTTAGCAATTAAGTGTTCTTGGCACGAACAGAAAATTTCTAGTTCCTGCCTCTAGTGTGTAATCAATAAAATGTTGCTTGTACCGGGGAAGTTTAGAAGATCTGGATCTCCAACAGAAACCTTGAGATTGTCTCCATCTTTGTCAAATATTTGCTGTTGATCATCCCCATTATTCCTCAGCAGAATAAGTTTTGGGACATTGATGAAAGGAGGATCATTAATAGGTTCCACATAAACTGGAACATCCAAGTTATTTTTACCATTCGTGTTGCTTGCAGAAATTCTAATAACATCCTCTCCACTGAAGTTATCATTTCTGATTAAAATAAGGAACAAAATTAACTGTAAGTAAGATACTTGAACTTCAATCTTATAATGTTCACAACAACAACTGAGATGAATCCTCAGCACGTGTTAGTTCACATATCCATCAAGCTACTTGAACATTAACATTATAATGCGCAATTGCAAATTTTAACGACAAATTAGATAATAAAATTGCAAATAACAGAGGAAAAAGATAAAACAAAAGTGCTTCACTACTTAATCTTTCAGCGGATACTTCTTGATCTTAATCAATGTTATGTAAAATTATGTTTCTGGGACAAGCACATTGGACTATTGTAAGATTTCAGATTGCATATGTTGATGAATGTACCATGAATCAAACTAAACATATATACATTTAAGAATCTATGTAATGAATAAGAGAAGATTATGATTCAGTAAATGGTACCCCAGGTATAATGAATATGAGAAGATTATGATTCAGTAAATGGTACCCCAGGTATTGAACTGACTGAAGAGCTAGATTGATTGCTTCTATGCAGCCCTCTAAGACCAAACCTTTTCCCTGATCACCGCCTTTCTTTACAGAAAATTTACTCCAAATGGGCTGCCAGAACTGCATCAGCATAGGAGACAAAAAGAGAGTTCCTGATTGTGCACTGAGAGTAACAAATATGTTCTCAGTTGGATCAGAATATCTCATCTCAAATCCAGGAAAGCCTCTGTAATCATCAATTGTAGTGATAGCTAAGGTACAATTATCATGGAACAAAATTATGGACATCAAACAAAACTTCAACGACATTTTGTACCTTACCCGAATCTGGGACTTAACAAATCTTCAGCTGCTTGCAACTGACTTGGGAAGGAAATGAAACGAGGGGGGATATTCTGAACAGAAATGTTTACAGCTGCAGAAGCAAGATTGCCATTTATGTCGGATATTGTATACATGAAAGAATCATTTCCATAGTAATCCAAGTATGGAGTGTATCTAAAGAGTTGTCCACACTGCAGAAGTGAACCACGATCCGGCTGGCAGATATAATGCATAAAAGAAAGTTAGTTTTTGAAGGAAAGTCTTCCACGGAAATGTTCACAGACAAGAAAAAAAAATGTTGCATTTCGAAATTTGTTAATGGATATCAAATTATGTAGCCATACATGTCAAAGAAACAGAAACTTGTGAATAACTGCGTAGGTGAATGTTGAAACAGACAATCTGTGAATGGATATCAACTTATGTAGCCATACATGTCAAAGAAACAGAAACTTGTGAATAAACTGCACAGGTGAATGTTGAAGCAGACAGTCAGAATTTTTTCTTACTTCAGAGAACTCAACAATACTAGCATTGTTGCCAGCAAAGTAGTCATTTGATAGAACATCAAAAGCAATGGACTCATCCTCCCAAACCGAGATCATATCATCGTAGGCTTTAGGAAAATATTCACCTGGGAGACATTAAATGAAGCAGTTACATTATCAAAATGTACCCAACCGTAGAAAAGCAGCATAGCAAAATTATATGTTCAAAGGACAAAGAACATTTCCAGAAAGGACCTGCATATGCTCTGAAAGCCCTCAGATTCATCCCGTAGCGTTAAGAAGTTCAACACTAAAGGACAGTTAAACTAAGATGATAGCTTCAGGCTTCAGAATACGTAGTGTGATTCTGACCTACCTCAGGTAATTTCATATGACAATATAAGCTTCGGCAGCATACTACATGACCCTTCATACACAACCTAAGTAATATCTCCTTTTCTCGTTCTTTCATTAGTTTTCATACTTATTTGTTACAGAAATCTGTTTCATAAGAATCATTGCTTTACTATTGGCCATGGAATCTTCAGAATTCAAGAAATTTTCAACACAAATCAAGTCTCTTCCTGAGATAATACTAAAACTAACTAGCATAAGAAGCAAGAAATGCAACTGGAAGAGGATGCACAGCATTGGAAAATGTTGAGAATTCAAGAATCTCTCCTTTTTCTCTCCTTAACATGATAGCTCATCAACAAAGCAATGTAGGAGCAGAAAAAATCAAGTAGAAACATTAAATTGGACCAAGTACCAGATACAATAATGGCCGTTTCAATATCAAACGTGAACATCTGATGCTTGTTAAGGAATTAAATAAATGATATCTTGCATTTTGATACTAAAAGAAAATTTAACATTATCTTGTACGAGCTAGTTGTTTAAGCAGTCTAAACCCTCAAACTTGTTAGCAATTACAAGAAGGATAAGCCAGCTTTCCTTGATATACAAAACTTTGTTATGAATTTGTTTGTATCTTTACTTACCACTGTAGGCATTTACCCCAAAAGGGCAAGGTGAGAAGCGCATGTCATCAAATGAAACACACATTTCATAAGTTCCAACTTCCTTGACCACATAATTACAAGAGTATGAACCATCATTGTTGTCAATAAACGTTCCACTTGCAAAGCCAGACTTGTTTACCGAAGCAATCTCTAGTTTCAGCCTCTGTTGCTGGGTAGAGACTGGATTAACAAATGAATCCATTAGCTGCACTACTATTTCATTCTCAACCAGCTTTGGAACCTTTGAAGCAAATCGCCTAACTCCTGACAGAGATATGTTAACCTCACCTGGAAACATGGGGACAAATCAGTCTTGAAAATAACTGGAAAAGAGAAGTAAACAGAAGTACCTATATATATGGAAACATGGGGGCAAAACAATCCTGAAAAAAAAAAGAAGTAAACAGACGTACCTATCTATCAGCATTCGCATGAGCACTTCAAAAAATGTAAAATGCAAATCTGAACTACCGTAGGTTAACATCTCTCAATATGCTAGCTCAGTCATTCGATTATTCAGATGAAGTTTGAGATGTAATTAAGAAACAGATACAATATCAATATCTGAAAAGGAAAAATAAAAAAGAAGGATTGCATATTTCATATTGTTTCAAGTAACTAAGAAGAAGGAACAGGTAGAAAATTGGAAACATTCAGTAGAAATTAAGATGAATACCTTCTTTCACTTCCTTTCTGAAAGGATGACCTCCATTCAGAACAATATTTCCGCATAATACATAGATTTCATAGATCCCACTCTTCTCAGGAGTATAAATTACATTGAAAGCATTGGCAAGAAGTTGTGGATTTCCATCAGACTGAATGGAGAAACGGACAGATCAGAACCTGAGTGTTGAAAGGACACATACAAAGGACTTGTCACCGTGTTGCTTACATGAGGAAGCGGTGCAGGAGCAGTTTCTGATTGGCTGATTGAATTACGAGTCCTATCTTGAGTAGGTCCAGTACCTATGCCATAGATCATGGTTCTTTTCAAACAACAGCTAATGCAATCAATGTAAAGATTCCATTCAATTCCATTACCATTGGTGATCGGGTGGATGCTTGGCTGTACAAAGTATGAAACAAGCTCCTTGACTATCTGAACTTGTATGCTAGCTACTTCAACAAAGGTTGGATACTGAAAAATGTCATTCAAATAAACTAAAAGCTGTACAGTTTCACCAGCAACTGAACCATTTAAGCCCGATCCATTGACAATGCTTGCTGATCCATCGCAATAACCTATTGATTTAAGGCATACAAAAATAAATGTGTCAGAAAGAAGTATCAGCAAGTTATGCATAAGTGTAAACAAGCAATAAATAAACATATATTTCAAGTAGTGCAAGGTAAGAACTAGACGATACGAACCTATAAAAACAGTATATGCTAATGGCATATTGGAGATACTCATGTTATGCTGCGAATCTGATATAATGAGCAAGAAGTTTCCTGGTTCTAACAGACTGAAAGACAATAACTGAATCCCTGGATCCACTTCTTTAAACATTAAATCAGAAACCGGTATAGACAGATTTGTCTCCTTTTGAACAACATCAGCATCAAATTCATATAATCCTGGAACAAGGTTCCCATATTGATCCTGCTGGTGTATAAAAATCTCCATCTTAGAATATATCTGCCATCTGGTGGTTTTAAACTTCCATTTTGCAAGGCAATTCGAAACATCCAGAGGCCCTGACAAAGACATGATGACAGGATATGTAAATGGGAATCTGAATCCCAAATAGGGAAGCACTTCCAACATAGAAAGTATAGCTGAAATGAGTTCTTATAAAATACTTGGCTTTATTTGAAAATTTTATGAAACTTAAGATTAAGATTGATGCAACTAGATGCTATGAGCTAATAAAGGCTACTGAATGTAACCTGAGTAGACGATGAATGGAAGTGGAGAACCATTCAAAGAATGGTTTCCTCCATTTACAGACAACAAAAGATTTCCCGCTTTTGCTGCAATGAATTCGATGACAATGTTACCAAGTTCATTCCAACCCATATGAGTGACATTCGGTACATCAGCAGAAGAACCATTTGCAAAAACAGCTGAAACCGTGAAATTGTAAGGGTTTAGATCTTCCAAGCTTGAAGAAACGTTATTCCCAAATGCATCTCTAGGAGCAATCACCACTGTGGCTTTGTCACCGGCTTCAAACTGATTCATTAGACCCAGCCAGTAAGCAATGCAGACCGATGGATGTATTCTCCCTTAAATAAGACAAAGGCAATCAGAGCAACACAAATCACATTCATATACGAAAGTAAGAACATCAATTAATTCCGTTCCTGTAAATTACGAAATGCATCCAAAAGTGTAAATTCAACCTGGAATTACTTGGAAATGGAGAGATGAATCAAACACTTTGAAGAGGTCATCATTGATGAGCACATTAAATATCCCAACTCTGATTGGAGTGAAGAGAATTCTCCACTGGCTAGTGTCCCCTGAAGTATCTAGGAACACCCCAGAAATGAAAGAACTGTTTCCTATCTTCTCATTGACTGTGATTGTAGGCCTGAAATCACTTTTTCCAAGCGAAGCATTTTCGAATGTTCCCAACACTTTGATACTTATGGTAGCACTTTCTCCAGCTCGGAATGTGTTGTTATCGTTCAACCAACTGAAAGCAAATTTGGGCACTTCTGCTCCAACTTCACAATCAACAACTAAAGAGAATCAATCAAATCTCCATATCATATTAACTACAAGGACAGAAGATCATAAACTGTGAAGAAAAAGGAAAAGGATTTTGATGAATACCTGAACTTGGAGATTGATAAACAAAAGCTACAAGGAAAACGAAACACACAAACGAAGTGGATGGGGCACTTTTGAACTTGAACGCCATCATTTGATCAAAACAACTCCATTTCTGCCTCGTTCAAAGGTAGTAGCTTTTTTTCTTCTTCCATTTTCGTGGGAGCAGTTGCTCTTGGCCGTTAATTAGCAGTTACCAATTTGATTCCAGTCATGAACCGCCGTCGTATGCGGTTTCCTAATGTTTTTAAAGAGATCTTATATTTTGACTATTTGTAAAATATACCCTTTAGATAGTACTTTATTGAATTTTTATTTGATAAAGTTATGATAATCTATTATAAATAAATAAAAATCAAGATTATTATTTCAACATAAATAATTTAAAAAATTCAACTAGAAATTTAAAATTAAAAAGGTCTATTTGATGTATTGTCAAATTAGAAAAATCTTTTGACTCAATTGAAATCATAAGGGAGTTCTCAAAATATAGTGAAATTATAAGAAGTATATTATTATTTATTAGATAGCATTTCTTATTATATCCATGTAAAATAAAATTAGGGATGACAATGAGTCGGGTTGAGTTAGAGTGGTTTGGCCTAACTTATTATTTTTTAAAAAAATTTAAAAACGATATCGTTTTGTCATTGTCTGTCGGGCCTCGGGCCGAGCCGGGCCCGGATCCAGTTGTCAAGCCTAAACAAAAGAGAACAATTGATCCATATGAAGAAGTTTGTCTTAATCAATAGGAACATTTTGAGAGTTTTCATTTCATCTTAAAGCTAAACATATTATAACAATATTCTCCTATAACATTTATGATGAAATGAGAGAAAGCTTGAACTGCTTGCCTGAGCTCTATCCTAACTCAGCAATAATAATAATAACAACATCCAATTAGAGCCGCGCTAAAATGCGGGTCTTGATTTTAACTCAACAACAATAACAATAACAACACTTAATAAGAGCCCCGCTAAAATGTGGAGTCTGAAGAAATCCAATAATGCATCTTATTCTTATGGACAAATAAAACCAAAAGATGCAACTAATCTCACAAAGGCCATCACAATTGCACTTAAATTTAGAAGTATACACAAAGGAAAGCAAATTGGTTATTTTAGTGCTCACTAATCTCCACTCCTATTGTTTTCGCACTTCCAATATCAACTCTAAACCAGCTCTAGCATGTCCAGTTTTATGGCTATGTAAAGACAGGACATCCATCAACCTTGATACCTGGTGCGGTTGGACAGGTTGCAAGAGGGCAGTGATCAAGCTGAGTTCCCCACCATTTTAAATTTACACCTTCGTTTTGCAGAGCAAAGAACAAGAGAACACCCATGAAAGCTGTCCCAGCGTCCAATGCTGCTGACAGAACGTAATTGTATTTCTGCCACCAGCGCTTGTTGAATCGGAAAACAAAGTAGTTGAAGATGGTGCCGGTGATGAGCCAGCTTGCTATGTTGGTTGGAGTTGCAGGTGGCATTCCAGCAAAGCCATAAGATATGACTGGTATGTTTATCAATGGAATCCATTTCTTTTCTGGGAACATTTTGCTCAATATCCAAACAGGCACCGGCAAGAAAGCTCCAACGAGGAACAGCCATACCAAATTTCGGTACAATCCTCCAGGTCCGAAGAGCCGTCTTGGTCCAATCAGGCCCCAAATTACAGAAGCATCAAAGGTGACTCGGTATTTGGGACAGGTCCATGGACTATCAGGATGAAGATTTTCAACATCACATATGTTATCAATGTTATCCAACATCCACCAAGCAACTGCAAGATTGACTACACCAGCAACTAAAGTTCCTACCAACTACAAAAAACAATAACCAGATCTTCAGTATAACACTCTGCAAGAGCAGAGGTAGCAATTGCTAAAGTGGATATGAGTTCCTTAGCTGTAATACCTGAGCTACATACATGCACCGAGGTGGGATTTTCATGTAATGCCCAAGTTTCAGATCAGATAAAAAAGAGAGAGCATGGATTGTGCTGATTCGTCCATAAATTTTGAAAATCAAGCTCGCGATTGGTCTTCCTGGTAGGACGTACCCAATAATAAACTGTGCTATTATGTCATATCCAGGTTGCTGCAATATAAATACAGGAACATTCTGAGTTCCAATATGCACTCAGTTTCTCGTTTAAGGTCTAAATCAATAGTTACATTGGCTGTATTACCTGGTTCGTAGTTGCCTGAATGACTCCAATAGGAAGTGTGACAACCCAAGCCAATGCAAATGCAAATATCATACCCCACCATGGCAACTGCACATCCTCTTTCCATACAAAAGACATTAGTAAAGACAAGGCAACACTCCCTACCAGTAGAACGTAGAACCACCATTCAGGCACTTGCTTGTAATTTCTCATTAGTTTTGCATGAACATCCAATTTCACATTCTTCATTGCTGATCTGCTTTGCCTCCACATGTCTCTGGACAGCAGAAAATTAAACAAAGGTATCTTTGATCAGCATTCCAATCAGAAGGCAATATAAATTGATGATATATGGGAACTTTTGAACAATTTGCTGCATATGAAACTAAACTTAGAAGGCAGCTTACCTTCCATGAAAGAGTGCCACATGAGTTAGCGTTGCTGTAAATCTTGCAAACCCCGATCCAATGGACAATGCAAACAGAGGGCTAAGATACAGCTTGCCGTAACTATTATAAGCAGTAATATCGAGTTCATAATTTGGAGTTAAGATCTTGGTGGTATCATATTTCTGGCCAGTAGAAGTGAAAAGTTGGTTGGAAAAAATAGGAAACTTCCTGGCATCAAAAGTGTTGAACTTCCAATAACAGATAGGGACTATTATGTAGATGAACAAGATAAATCCAACCCCAACATTAAGAATGGAATGCCATGGTGTCACAAGGGGGCTGCCATGATAAGCAGAAATTCCAGCCCA
>JAOSBM010000204.1:3821870-3834931 GCA_027568955.1 Erythroxylum tenue | reverse complement strand
TTTTAGAATTGTTGTTTTTTCACATTCCATTTCATTTTACATTTAATTAGACATAATCACAATTTTAATTTAATATAAAAAATTAATTTAATAATTATTAATTAAAATATAATTTTAAAATATATAAATTTCAAAAAAATTTAATATTAGTTTATAAATAATAATTTTAAAATTATTTATTTTAAGAAATAAAATATTTTTATTGGTATTTATTAATAAAAATTATATAAAATATTAAAATAAATTTAAATAAAAATAATTTATTAGTAATAAAAAGAAAAATAATTTATTTTTAGGTTTTATTTAATTTATAATTATTATTAGTAATAAAATATTTATTATTATTTTAAAAACTTTGAAAAAAGGGGGGGAAGGAGAGGAAGGGAGGGAGGGAAATTTTGAAAATTTTGTAAAAAAGTTTCCCAATTTTTTAAAATTTTCGGTACCGATCGGTATTTGATCGATATTTTGAATACCGGTCGGTGCTGGGCGGTACCGCCGAAATTGGCCAATACCGACCGGTATTTCAATCCGGTACCAAATTTAAAATTCGGTACTAGATTTGGACCGGTACGGTACCGGCCGGAGCCGAACGAAATTCATTACATTGCCTCTAATCCTCTGAATTACCATATCGTTTTCACAAATATTCAATCAATACATTACGAAGTTCATAATGAGATTCATTATCTTTAATTTGCTTATGTCTAGTAAGGAATTCTTAAAATATAATTATATCATCTCTATTAATATTAATTTTAGGAGTTGGCGTTTCGCTCCAATTTTGTATATAGCCGTTTCAGTATCATGTTCGTCCTCAATGATCATATTTTGCATTATAATGCATGCTGACCTAATATCATGTAGCATGAAATTTTTCCAAATACGTGTCAGTCCTTTGATAACTGCAAATTGTGATTGGAGAACTCCAAATGCGTGCTTCGACATCCTTCTTACATGCTTCTTGCATCTTCGCGAATAACTTTATTTTTGGGTCTCAGGAATCATGATGATTTATACCAAGGTAGATCATTTTGAATAAATACTATTAGCTAAATAATATCTAGTATTGTACAATTTTTCTCGAATAACATAATGAGCAGAAAGTGTTATACCTTTGGCAAGGTTTGCAAAAAAGTGAGATGTCTCTAACACATTAATGTTATTATTTGACCATGGCAAATCAAAATGTACATGCTATATCCATAAATCATAATCAGCTACAGCTTCAAGAATAATAGTTGGAAATCCACTATGTTGTCCTGCTTAAGCCGTTGTACAATTTTGTCATGTTCAGTGCATACAATCTAAGCTCTCTCACATCCCTGGAAAATCACGTTCTTCATTTATTTTAAGCAGTCTTGCAACGTCATTAGCATTCGGTGTTCTTAGATAAATCTGTGCAAAGACCTGCACAATGGCTCGACAAAACCTTTTTATACTTTCAATTGCAGTTGATTCTCCAATTTTAATGTATTCATCAGTTGAATCAACTGATACACCATACGCCAACATTCGAAATGTTGTTACTTTTTGTAAACTAGACAATCCTAATTTACCATATTCATCTCTTTGTTGCATAATGTAGTCGCCATAACCTTCAACAGCACCAACAAGTCCTAGGAATAAATTCTGGCTCATTCAAAATTGTTTGCGAAGCATTGCTACATTATATCTTGGATTTTCTGCAAAATAATCATCCTATAGTCTTTGATCTGTTACAGCACGATCACGATAAATTACTCTATGACTAGAGATTGAGCCTTTGTGATTTGGCGGGTTCACTATATTGTTCATATAGTAATGCATTGCAAGGTTGTTATTGGTGTTTGTAAATAGTAACGCTTTGTTTTGTGCTAATATTGCAAAAGTGAGATCCAATTCATCATTCGATGATGAAGATGATATATAAGAAGTACTAGCATTAGTACTTATGGTTGTAGACAAATATGGTGAAGGATTCAAAGAAGAATCTGTTAGTGATTCATTCCCTTACATAGTAAACAAATCAAGACAAGATAAGGAATCTCTGCAAAAAAATCTAACCCTATCTCTTCCCAATCGTTGAATTAGATTGCATTCATTTCAACCGTTAATTAGTATTCTTATCCTATCCACATAATATCCAAGACAAGATAAGAAATCTTTGCAAAAAATCTAACTCTATCTCTTCCCAGTCGTTGGATTAGATTGTATTCACCTCAACCGTTTATTAGTATTCGTATCCTATTCACACAATATTTGAGACAAGATAAGGAATCTCTGCAAAAAATCTGTCTCTATCTCTTCCTAGTCGTTGGATTAGATTGCATTCATCTCAACCGTTAATTAGTATTCTTATCCTTTACACACAATATCTAAGACAAGATAAGGAATCTCTGCAAAATATCTAACTTTATCTCTTCCCAGCTATTGAATTAGATTGCATTCATCTCAATCGTTCATTAATATTCGTATCATATCTATAAAATATCCAAGACAAGATAAAGAATCTTTGCAAAAAATCTAACTCTATCTCTTTCCAACCGTTGGATTAGATTGTATTCATCTCAACCGTTCATTGGTATTCTTATCTTTTCCAAATAGTTTATTTGTTCTACTAAACTGAAACTCTCATTTCATATAACACTCCTTGAAATCCTAAATTATAACACTCTTTCAAATCTATCCAAAAAATGACAAGCTTAAATTTTGATATAAAGCCTTCAAATACCTCTCGAAGTGCATCATATTCAGTTGAAGAAGATTGAGTCATATACCATGTATATCTTAATGTTTCATAAGACTCAGTCACTGATAGAAATCAATCTATGACTCAGTTTTGGCCTCGTATCACAACTAAGTACCGTCAAATGCTGCCGAATTATATCACCATTATTTGACCTTGGAGATCTTTACAAGTTTGATGGCAAACTATAATGACAATTATTGAAAAATTCAGAGGATGTGTTCGACAAATTGAAAACTTAAATCCAAGTTGTGCTTCTAAACAAGATATTGTAAGTGCTTTATTTATTTATTTTTTTCTTTGTATGATTTGAAATACATTTGATTTATACTCTAAAATCTAACTTAAGTTACATTGTTGTCTTACCGTTTGAGAAAGCAAATGATTTATTCATTCAAGATCCAAAATTTCAAAAAGGTTTCAAATTTGATCATATATGACCAATCCTAAAAAATATGGAGCAATATGCTAATATTAGCAAAGAGAAAGTGTCGGGTTATCGAAAATGATTTAAGTGCAATGAAATGCTACCGTTTGAATCCCAAAAATCAGATAAGTCAATAGGATCATCATCATTTTGTATTGATTTAAATAACGATTTTGAAGAAATGATGAAGTTGATCATCCTATTGGGAGGAAGATAGATTTTAAGGTATAAATTGGGAGGACGATAGATTTTAAGGTATAAATCAAACGTATTTCAATTCATACAAAGAAAAAAACAAATAAATAAAGCACTTACAATATCTTGTTCAGAAGCACCACTTGGATTTAAGTTTTCAATTTTGCGAACGCATCCTCTGAATTTTCCAATAGCTGTCATTATAGTTTGCCATCGAACTTGTAAAGATCTCTAAGGTAGAACAATGGTGATATGATTCAGCAGCATTTGATGGTACTCAGTTGTGATATGAGTCCAAACTAAGCCATAGATTGATCTCTACCAGTGATTGGGTCTTGTGAAACATTAAGATATACATGGCACATGATTCAATCTTCTTCAACTGAATATGATGCACTTCGAGCGGTATTTGAAGGCTTTACATCAAAATTTGAGCTTGTCATTTTTCGGATAGGTTTGAAAGAGTGTTATATTTTAGGATTTCAAAGAGTGTTATATGAAACGAAGGTTCCAGTTTAGTAAAACAAATAAACTATTTATAGAGATGTTGTGGAAAAGATAAGAATACTAATAAACGGTTGAGATGAATGCAATCTAATCCAACGGTTGGGAAGAGACAGAGTTAGATTTTTTGCCGAGATTTCTTATCTTGTCTTGAATATTGTATGGATAAGATACGAATACTAATGAACGGTTAAGATAAATGTAATCTAATTCAACGGTCAGGAAGAGATAGAGTTAGATATTTTGCAGAGATTCCTTATCTTGTCTTGGATATTGTGTGGATATGATAATAATACTAATTAACGTTGAGATGAATGCAATCTAATCCAACAATTGGGAAGAGATAGAGTTAGATTTTTTACAGAGATTTCTTATCTTGTCTTATATATTGTATGGATAGGATACGAATATTAGTGAACGGTTGAGATGAATACAATCTAATCCAACGACTAGGAAGAGATAGAGTTAGATTTTTTGCAGAGATTCCTTATCTTGCCTTGGATATTGTGTAGATATGATAAGAATATTAATTAACGGTTGAAATGAATGCAATCTAATCCAGCGGTTGGGAAGAGATAGGGTTAGACTTTTTTGCAGACATTCTTCATCTTGTCTTGAATTATTTACTATATAGGGGAATGAATCGCTAGTAGATTCTTCTTTGAACCCTTCACCATATTTGCCTACAACCATGAGTACTAATGCTAGTACTTCTTATATATCATTCTTATCATCGGAGGATGAATTGGATCTCCTTCTGCAATATTAGCATAAAACAAAACATTACTATCTGCATACACCAATAACAACCTTGCAATGGATCACTATATGAATATAGTGAACCAACCAAAGTGCAAAGGCTCAATCTTTGGTCATAGAGTAATTTATCGTGATCGTGCTGCAGTAGATCAAAGACTATGTGATGATTATTTTACAGAAAGTTCAAGATATAATGCAGCAATGTTTCGCAGGCGATTTCGAACGTGTCAAAATTTATTCCTAAGACTTGTTGTTGTTGAAGGTCATGACAACTACTTTGTGTAACGGAGAGATGAATGTGGTAAACTAGAATTGTCTAGTTTACCAAAAGTAACACCAGCATTTTAAATGTTGGCATATGATGTATTAGCTGATTCAACTGATGAATATATTAAAATTGAAGAATCAACTACAATTGAAAGTACAAAAAAGTTTTGTGGAGGTCTTTGGACAGATTTATCTAAGAGCACCGGATGTTAATAGCGTTGCAAGACTACCTAAAAGTAATGAAGAACGTGGTTTTCTAGGGATGTTAGGGAGCTTAGATTGCATGCACTGGACATGACAAAATTGTCCAACGGCTTGGGCAGAACAATATAGTGGGCGTAGTGGATTCCCAACTATTGTTCTTGAAGTTGTAGTTGATTATGATTTGTGAATATAGCGTGCACATTTTGGTTTGCCAGGGTCAAATAATGATATTAATGTGTTAGAGGCATCTCACTTGTTCGCAAATCTTGCCAAAGGTATAACACCTTCTACTTATTATGTTATTCGAGTAAAAGTGTACGATATTGGATATCCAAAATGATCTACCTTGGTACAAACCATTCGTGATCCTTGAGGCCCAAAGAAGAAGTTATTCGCGAAGATGCAATAAGCACGTAAGAAGGATGTCGAGCGTGCATTTGAAGTTTTCCAGTCACGATTTGCAATTATCAAGGGACCAGCACGTTTTATTTTAATTTTTATAAATAAAAATTTGGTGTAGAGTGGTTGAAGTAACACTAAATTTGATGTAAAAAGATTCTTCGAATAATCTCTTTTACATTAAATTTAGTGTAAAATTTTAGTGAAATAGGTGAAGATGGCCTAAAGCTATAGACGAGCAACTATCGAGGCTGCCAGAACAGACTACTCAGCAGGCTACTCTGGTCCCTAGGATTGATTCCATCTGTCAAACAATTCAACAACACTCTGACATCTTTGAGGTGCTTCAGAAATCACTAGCTTCCTAATAATCAGTGGTCACTGACATGATGATCAAGCTGTCTAAGCTTGAAAAGCAACCATCCCAACCTCCTCTACTTACCACAACTTGCTTATCCTCTCATTCAGAAACATCTATGGACTTCCAGCACTCATTCCCTTCTACCGTGCCTCTTTATTCCACAAACCACTCACCCTTCTCTTCCAATGGAGTTTGAAGGACAACAGCTGTTGTTACTGCTTGCCAAGTTATTGGGGCATCGACCCTTTAATCCAACATGGGAAGTCCACACCTCAGGAACTAATTTAGGAGGAGTATCAACCCCTTTTGGATGCAAACTGAGAACCACTTCAGGAATTTATTCAAGACTTTCCTTACTTCAACATTAAGGATAAGGCTTCACCTGAGGCAAGGGATAATGTTTTAGCCCTTGGCTGGTCCTCAAACAAGGAAGAGTAACTGATTCATTAGAAAACTATCCAAGTTGTTGACTATGTTTGAGGTGACTAGTTTCTTTGTCTGTCACTGAATTCTGTTTATCTGTTTTTGTATTCTGTTATGCAAATGCTGATTTGTATGCTGATGTTTCAATGGCAAGATCCTGTGTGAGAATGGAGGTAATTTATGAGCCACAATGTCCTTTTCAGGTATATGCTAGCTGAATTGGAAATAAGAAAATATTTATTATAAAGATGGAAAAAAACAAGTATAATTAGAGGAAAGTGCAAAGGGACAAGCAAGCAAGTAGGAAATAGATAGCAAATGAATTCTTACACAAGTTTAAGAGGCACCCGAATTGACCTATTATTGAAACAATGGATGATGTCTAAAGAAAATATGCACTTTAGATAACTAAATGCCAATGTTATAGGGCTGAATGGTAAGGTATTATCATCCTACGACGATCTATGGAAGGTCATTATGTTTAGTTATAGTATTATGGACATGAGTTATGATGAGCTGACAAAGATAGACAATATATTATTCAAAACTTGATGAACAATTCGAAAAACCAATATTCAAAGGTTTGATTTGAGATTTAGTACTTTGAAGCATGATTTTCTCGGTGGTTACAAGAAAATAATTGTGTTAAATGTATATTTTTTGAAGATATTATTTGGAGGTGTTTTATTAGCTGCGGTAGGTCGTGAAGAAAATAATCAGACGTTTCCTAGATCTTGGGTTGTGGTTGAGGGAGAAAATTATCAATCTTGACATTGACTTTTAAGCATTCTTGTAGAAGATCTAAAAAAAAGTGGGAAAGCACAGACTTTTGTTAGCGATCAGCAAAAAGTAAACTTTAAATATCTATACATGTGATGTTCATTTTTTAATGTGATTTATGTTTTTCAATTTTTGTTACTTTTTTTTGGCTAAATGCCCAATTTTGGGCCAAACATTTTCAGATTTGATCGATTTAGGGCCAAACATTTTAACTTGCTTAATTAAAGTTCAAACGTTATCGATTCTGCTCAATATTATGCTATTTTGGACGAAAATCTGGCATTGTCATATACGTGTCGTTAAGTCTGAATTAGTGTTTTATTTATTTAACCTTTTTATTTACACATGTTTTTAGAAAATAAAAATATTTAAGTAAAATTGATAATTAAGGATTTTGTACTAGTGCCAGAACGTTGAAGTTAAACCCGCCGTTTTGGGTTCAGTTGAGAAATAAAAAAACAACGAACCAACCCTAAATTTAATATAATCATACAATCACTAGTACTGCCAGTAATTTCTAGTATAAGAAACAATCAATTCACTTTTGAACTACAATTGTAACTAGTGTATTGCTTGCTTACATCAGATGGATCTCTTTAAAAGTCCTTTGCTCTTAAAGATCGCAGCTTTCTCTCTAATCTCTTTTACCTTCTTTTACTTCGGCAAGCATTGGTCAAATAGTGCTTACCCACAGCTCGTCTTCTTCTCTACCCTTCACCAGTCTAATTTCACCAGTCTAATTAGATGAAGTATCTAATTTCATTATGGACTTTAATGTCACTCAACTCGTTTCACATAATTAGACCTAAACAATCACCACCAAGTCTGTCACCGAGAGGATCTCCTTGTATAACGTCTCAAATGTTTGGGACAATTGACAGTGATGGGAAGATGAAAAAGAGTTTGAGGTTGGGGAGTTTGATCCGGAGAGAGAGAGGGTGAATATTTAGGAATTACAAGTAAATTTAAGGTTCTGAGTAAAAATTGAAATGATTTTCTTTTTTTAGACTTAATGACGCGTGTATAATACTGCCAAATTTTTGTCCAAAATAGCCTAATATGGTGTATAATCGATAACATTTGGACTTTAATTGAGCAGGTTAAAATGTTTGGCCCTAAATTAATCAAATATGAAAATGTTTGACCCAAAATTGGGCATTTAACTTACTTTTTTGTTACATAATTTATTGGATGCATTAAAGAATCTGTTCATAGAAGCTGAGCATAAAAAATGTGACTGACATGTTTATGCAAATTGGTCAAGTGTTTATAAAGGCCACATATATAGGAGTTTATTTTGGCAAGTGGTAAGGTACAATGGAAGTTGAATTTGATGAGGTAATGGAGAAGTTGAAGAGTATTTCACTAAAGGCTTATGATAATTTCAAGTTTTAAAAACCGGAGACTTTTGTGAAGAAATTTGTCATCACAAGATTGAAGTGTGAAATAGTTCATCAGAGACATTTAACTACTTCACAATTCCATCTTGTGCTGAAAAATGTCTTCATAAAAGTCTTCGATTTTCTAATTTTGAAATCATCATAGTCTTTCAGTGAAATACTCTCCGACTATTCCATTACCTCATCAAATTTGACTTTTATTGTGCAACTCACCGTTTGCCAAAATAAACTCTTATATGTGTGGCATTTATAAACACTTGACCAATTTGCATAGACATGTCGATACAGTTTCTATGCTTAACTTTTGGA
Organism: Erythroxylum tenue; assembly: GCA_027568955.1. Lineage (NCBI taxonomy): Eukaryota > Viridiplantae > Streptophyta > Magnoliopsida > Malpighiales > Erythroxylaceae > Erythroxylum > Erythroxylum tenue. The sequence continues at coordinate 3,826,175 of JAOSBM010000204.1, read as the reverse complement.
AACAAATTCTTTAATATATCCACCCAACCTTGTAACAAAACAAGTAACATAAATTAAAGACATAAATTAAATTAAGAAATAAAAATCACATGTAAGAATATTTAAGTTTACCTATGTTGATCGCTAACAAAAGTCCATGCATTCCCACTTATGTCTAGATCTTTTGTAAGAATGCTCAAAAACCAATGTAAGATTGGTAATTTTCTCCTTCAACCCCAGCTCAAGATATAAGAAACATCTAATTGTTTTTGTCAAGACCTACGGTGGCTAATAAAACACCTATAAGGAATGTCTTCAAAAAACATCTATCTAACTCATTATTTTTGTATCCATTTAGAAAACCATATTTTAAATCACTAAATCCCACATAAAACCTTTTGAACATTAGTTTTCAAAACTGTTCAACAAGTTCAATTTGAATAATATATTACCATTTCTGTCAGCTTGTTGTAAATCTTGTTCATAATACCATAACTTGACATAATGACCTTCCACAAATTCTCATAGTATGGTAATAGCTTCCCGCTTAGCCCTATAACATTGAAATTTAGTTACTTGTAATGCATATTGTCTTTGGAGATCATCCATCATTTTTGTAATAAGCCAATTTGAGTTCCTTTTAAACTTGAGTAAGAATTCATTTGTTATCCATTCCCTACTAACTTGCTTGTTCATTTGCACTTTTCTGCAATTATTCTTGTTTTCTACTATCTTCACAACAAATGTTTTCATTTCCAATCCAGCTAGCATATACCTGAAAAGAACATTGTGGCTCACAAACGGCCTCTATTCTCACGCCGGATCTTGCCATTGAAACATTATATCCATTTGTATCTGTATAGTTTCTTATTGCTTCCCTCCACTGCATCTCATCCTTAAACGTTCAATTTCAGACTTAAAATCTTTCATATATGTTTTTGGATTAAAGGCAACCTATTTTTATTAGAATAAATAGTTCATCATCACTCAAACTGGTAATTGAGCTTCAGCATCACTATCATCATATTCACTATTCGCACCACGTGAACTTCCTTTTTATATTTGTGTATTTTTGAAATAATCACCTGCTTCATTGCAACCCTTTCCAATACTTCTAACACCATCGATAATAATGTCAAATTAAAACCCAATATGTACAGTCTTATCACATCTCTTCTCATTTGTTCTCACATTAATATATTCTTCATCATTAGTTGTAAATAACATATCATCATCTAAATTATCTCCAAATTCACATATCTACATAGCAGTAAAGTTGTCATCTTGATACACTTGAACTTAGAACAAACCCTTATCATTATTACCAAATTCATTACCAATATTAAAGTCAGAATTTTCACTATCTATTACAGGATGCTCATAATCATGTTCGTAGTAGATTTTAACATCATGATAATTCAAATCTCCCATTTGTTAGAACATAGCCAACATGTTCTTATCAGAGCGTGAGCTTAACTCCTTTAAGCTTCTTATCAACTCGTGAAGAAATTAGTAAAACATTGATATTACTCTGTCATTTATCTTCAGGAAATTCTTTTAGGACTAGCATGTTAAGTTAATCAATACTTATACCCTTCTTCCTTTTAATCATACCCCTAACATATTTATTATCGTGTCTTTCCAACACCCCACTATAATAAAATTCAAAATTTACCAACATCTGCAAAATATTAGACATTTTAAATAATAACATATAACATAATATATAAGAAAATGGTTATAAATGGAAGTATGTACAAAAGTTTAGACTAAATAAGATGAGATAAGGGAATGCGTAACTGAGTAAAGTATATGTTATAGGGTTAATTATAAAACCAAATTGAGTAAAGTATATTCAAGTCACTACAATAATATACGATCAATCACAAAAACACAATAAGGAAAAAAATAAAAAATGACAAAGAGTGAAAAATTTAAATGATCATTTCCATTAAAAGGAATTCTTGCCTAGTCGAAAATGTTTATACTAAATTAGAGTTATAAATGAATATTTAGAAAATGATACATATTCTAAAAGGAAAAACTAGGCAATCTCAATTTGGGACAATTATGGTATCTATGTTAAAACAAATGTTTATACTTAACATTAATTACCTTATGACATGTATATACTTGACATATGCTTTTTATTGCTATAAGGTGACATGTTTTCTCAAGCAAATCTAATAAACATCAATATATGACTGATATTTTAGTTCCTGATATATTTAGTTTTGAAGATTAATTGAGAATTAAATTTAACCCAAAGAAGAATTGAGAATTAAAATTTAAAAATGATACAAAGTTATAGTTACTGGTAGAAAAGGGAAAAACAACTTACCTTCTGTTGTGAAACACTTACTGCAGCTACTGGTTTACATTGTGCAAACACAAACACAACCAAGAAAGGTTAGAACTTAAGCATGGTAAAATATTATCAGCTCTACTAAGTAAAGTATGTTCAAGTCACTACAATAATGTAGGGTTAATTATAAAAACACAATTGAGTAAAGTATATTCAAGTTATTACAATAATATTGGGTTAATTACAAAGACACACAATAAGGAACAAATAGAAGATGACAAAGAGTGAAGAACTAAAATGATTATTTCCATCAAGGGGATTCTTGCCTAGTGGAAAATGTTTAGACCGAATTAGACTTATAAATGAATATTTAAAAAATGATACATATTCTATGAGGAAAAAGAGAAGAAAAAATTTAGCAATCTCAATTTGGGACAATTAGAAACACTGAAGAGAAGAATAAAAAAGATACCTAATTTTGATATAAACGGTAAGATATATAATTTCGTGCAAATGACTAAGGCTATTAAAGGGGATTCATGCCTTAAATAAATATTAATTTATAATCAAAAGCAAAGTTACCAAAAGTTTCAAAATAGTGTTTATGTTAAAACAAATATTTTATTCTTGACATTAACTACCTTCTGCGTGTATATACGTCACATATTATTTTCATTGCTATAAGGTGACATATTATCTTAAGGAAATCAAGTGAACATATTGGTAGGGAAGGGACAAATAACTTGTCTATTATTGTGAAACACTAATCGTAGCTACTATGTGCAAACACAAACACAATAAAGAAAGGTTCAAGCTTGAGCATGTTAGAATATTATCCTCTCAATCCTAATTCTGTAACATGGTAGAATATTAAGAAGAATCTTCACAACAACATTTTAAATTTTTGTGAAATTTAAGCGCTAAACCAAATAACCTAAGCATATGCTTACAGATAAATCAATAACTATCCAAGAGCATTGTGTTCCAAGCATAATTCATAAGCCGAATGCATATGAAGCACTTCTTAGTTTTCCTGTAATGAATTGAAAAACATAAAAAAAAATGAAAAAGGGAACTTGGGTACACAAAATTAGGGAAAAAAAAAAGACAAAAGTATAAACAAGACATGCCTCTTTTCATCAACTCTCTATCCTTCAAAATGTAATGAATTGAAAAACATGAAAAAAAAATGAAAAAGGAAACTTGGGTACAAAAAATTAGGAAAAAAATGACAAAACTATAAACAAGACATGCCTCTTTTTATCAACTCTCTATCCTTCAAAATCTCAATTATTGTAATGTGACAAATTTTGTAATACAAAGAGGAGCAATGATTGGTGTGTGACAAAGGAGTGAATCACACATTTTATAATGCGAAGAGGAGCGAAGAATGGTATGTGACAAAGAAAATTGGTGCAACAATGAAGAAAAGTATAACACAATCTATGAAGAGGAGTGACTACAAAGATAAGGCATGCAACAAAGAAGAAAATGTGTGCTTCCATAAAGAATGTTGTGTAGGTAAAAATTTGAAATTCCAAATCAATTTAGGGCTTTAATTTGCTTAATTTTACTTAATTTGTTTAATTAAGTTTGACATGTCAAATATATATAGCTGTAGTCTTATCACGTCAGCAACTTTGACATAAATACTAACGTAGGGTTAGATTTGAAAAAAATTGAAAATTTAAGTATTTAATTGTCAAATTTTAAAATTATGGAATAATTATAAAATTAAGTAAATTTTGAGATTTTTATAATTAACCCTAGGGGGTGCTTGGTTAAGAGGTATGAGAATAAATCAATGAGAATGGAATGAATAATTATGATTGGTTGGTTATTATGACTGATTGAATAGTTTTTTCATACCCAAGTTTTAGTTAATGATCCATACCCTCCATGTATGGGAGGAATGAGATTGATTCCTCCCAACACTAATTTTTTAATTTTTAATTAAATATAGTTAAAATGTAATTAATTAAAATATAAAATATAATTAATTAATAACTTTAATTAATTAA
>JAOSBM010000204.1:3790184-3801146 GCA_027568955.1 Erythroxylum tenue | reverse complement strand
GATAAGGAATGAAAAAGAGGCGGTGGATGTTATACTATCATTATAGTAACAAAATTTTGGTATTCAAATTTTGAGAAATACTTGATACCCCGAAAATGAGAAAAATAAAAACCATTCCTAAATAACGGAGCAAGTCTCACAGGCGTGTCACTTCCTTCTTCTTTTTCTATTAAATATTTTTAACAATGAAATATAATTAATTAAAAACAATTAATTATTAATTAAGTTTAATTAATTATTTATTTAAAATAATATTAATTATTTAAAAATATTACAATATAATTAATTATTTATTTAAAATATAATTAATTATAATATAATTAATTAATTATAATATATTTAATTAAAATAATATTACATTATAATATTATATTAATTAATTGATTAAAATATATTAAAAATTTTAACAAAATTTTATTTTTCAATAATTTGTAGCGAATCAACTAATATCATTAATAATAGTAATTATTTTTTTATAACTAATTATCATAATTATAATTATCGCTATATTTATTTTAATTCTTATTAAAGGCGTAATAATTTTATGACTTAAAAAGAGTTTGTATCAATTTTATAAACTTTTAACAATAGATTATAGTTGTTCGTTTTCATGTACTGTTACCTGTTCATACCGCTTCCAATCGAAGAGTGAAAAAGTGCTACAGAATGAGAAAGAAGAGAACTTGAAGGGTTTATGTGATGCTGTATCTTCCATTTTGTCTACCGGTAGGTTACACTTTACTTTTCAGCACAGTTCTATGATAACTTTTTTTTTTTATAGTTCAATCTATAACTATCCATTGTATTACCATTTTCCTGTTTCACGAGCGGGGTTCCTGAGACTGGACTGTTTCTTTTATCATGAATTTCAAACGTTTCTAGTTTGATACCGTTATTATGATATGTAACTTCGTGAAAATGGGTAATCGGTAGTTTTGGGTTTAGGTTCTTGTTTAGTGAGAAATAACCCTTTTTTTGTACTTGTTTTGATTCTGGCCTTTTGTGCTCTTTGAAGGTTTTAAAGTGTTTCGGCTCTTGAGGTAGTCAACTCTTTTGGGGAATGCTTGATATAGAATTTATTTGAGTTCAATTGATGGCATCCTTACCGGTGAAGAACATTTGGATTAGGAGGCAGCAATGTCCTTGCGGGGATTGGAAATGTTATGTTAAGTATGAAGGAGAAAGTGAAGAAATGCAAGGGACATCTCAGTTGGGAAAATTTGATGCTGGTGAATCTGAGGCTATGGTATCCCCATATGTGGGAATGGTGTTTAAGAGTGATGATGATGCATTTGAATATTATGGGAATTTTGCTCGGAGAAATGGATTCTCCATAAGGAAAGAGAGGTCAAGATTGAGCCCACAATTGGGTGTTTACAAGCGCGAATTTGTTTGTTACCGTTCTGGGTTTGCACCACCTCGGAAAAAACCAACTGGGGAACACCATAGAGATAGGAAGTCAGTGCGCTGTGGATGTGATGCAAAAATGTATTTGTCCAAGGAAGTCATTGAAGGGGTTTCTCAATGGTTTGTCGTGCAATTCAGCAATGTGCACAATCATGAGCTTTTGGAAGATGACCAAGTGCGGCTTCTTCCAGCATATCGGAAAATTCAAGAGTCAGATCAGGCGAGAATTCTGTTACTTTCAAAAGCTGGTTTTCCAATTCACCGGATAGTAAAGGTTCTAGAGTTAGAAAAAGGGATTCAAGGTGGACAGTTACCCTTTCTGGAGAGGGATGTTAGGAACTTTGTCCAAAATCGTAAGAAAATTGTTCAAGAGAATGATGCTTTACTCTCTGAGAAGAGAGAAAATGGTATCATGGAACTTCTTGAAGCATGCAAAGATACAAAAGAGGTGGATGAAGACTTCGTTTATGATTTTACATTAGATGTCAATGATAAAGTTGAGAACATTTTATGGTTGTATGGTGATTCTGTTCATTCATATGCCGCATATGGTGATGTGGTTTATTTTGATACCAGCTACCGTTCAGTCACATATGGTTTACTTTTTGGAGCCTGGCTTGGAATGGACAATAAAGGGAAGACCACATTCTTTGGTTGCGTCTTGTTACAGGATGAAACTCCAAGCTCCTTTGCATGGGCCTTGCAGGTTTTGCTACTTTAATCTGTTTTGTTGGTTTGAATTTCTTCAAGAAAGTCTGACAATTTTTATTTCCTCTTGTTTTTATGCAGGCTTTCATCCATCTTATGAAAGGAAACTGCCCGCAGACCATTATAACTGATCTTGACCTTGGGCTTAAGGATGCTATAAGAAGTGAACTACCTTCTGCCAAACATGTCATTTCCATATGGAGCATTCTGCCCAAGCTATCCAGTTGGTTCCTGCCACTTGGCCTTCAGTTTCGAGAGTTTAGATCTCAGTTTGATGACTTGTATCGTGTTGAGAGCTCGGAAGATTTTGAAGTGCAGTGGAATCGCATGATTTCCATGTTTGGACTTAGTTTGGATAAACACATTCAATTATTATATTCTTGTCGGTCGTCATGGGCATTATCCTACACAAGAGGCCATTTCTGTGCTCGCATGGAAACTTCAGCATATATGAAGTCTGTAGATGTTTTACTCAAAAGTATCTGTAGTACAGAGATATGTTTGCGCAGCTTCTTTGATCAGGTATCAATTAGAACAAGATTCTACGAATCATCGATTAAAATTTGTTTCATTGATCCCTTTTTTTTTTTTTTTACATTTGCCTGGTGGACTAGCAGGTTGGAATGTCTGTCAACTGCCAAAACCATTCACGTCAAGATACGCAATATATACCTAATAAAACATCTATACCTATTGAAGAGCATGCACGTACGGTTCTTACACCATTCGCCTTCAATGCTTTGCAACAAGAGCTAGTGCTAGCAATGCAATATGCTCCAGCTGAAATGGCTGATGGATCTTATCTTGTACACCACTTCAAGAAGATCGATGAGGATCGTCTTGTTATATGGATACCAGAGGATGAACAGATTCACTGCTCTTGCAAGGAATTTGAATCTTCAGGAATACTCTGCAGACATGCTCTTAGAGTATTTATTTTGAAAAACTACTTTCAGCTTCCTGAAAAATATTATCGAATCAGATGGCGGCAAGAAATCTCTCAAGTTTTATACGAAAATCAAGACACTCATGCTAATGGTGATGAATGGCTGCATGAATACCAGTCTCTTATAGACATGCTATTCAGAGAGTCATCAATCACAAAGAAGCGCAGTGATTTTGTTCGTAGTGTACTGCCAAAAGAATTGTCGAGGCTTCTTACCGAAGTTAGAAATATTTCAGAGAGTGATGGAGCTGCTGTGGACTTGACACACTCACCATTCCATTAACACAATATTGATGGAAGCTAATGGTGATGAGAACAAGGAATGGAGGGTGCAAGCATCTTGTTACATATATTCACTTCAGTCAAAGGTATCAACAATTTTGTGGCAGGAAGACTTATTAGTATGTTTATTATTATTTCATATGAAGGCAAAGTATTGCTATTTTTTCATTGATATCTGCTAAACAGATGCAAAGAATGTGAATTGGAATGAGTTGAACTAAATGACTGCTGTACAGTGTTCAATATCTAAACGTCTTTTCTGCTTTCCGTATTGAGAGCATGAAACAAACTTATGACTAGAGCTTGCTTCTTGTCTTTGTTCTCCCCTTATTAAGTTTTGCTTGATATATTGTGATGAAATAATATAAAGTACCGTCCTTCATGGTTTCCTCTGTTTGTTTCGTGTGTTAAAAAAGGTGAGTTGAGTGTTGGCTACAACATAGTTCAACAAAAGCAGAAAATTGTGAATTTAAGGAAGAAAATCACTTTTTGTTTAGATATAGGAAACGGTCATGTAACTTTAATTAAGCCGTTAATCTCTTAAAGGAAGTGATTCAAGATCTTAACTGAGATGCCTTAGCAACTTGAATCATGTTCTTACTTTGTAAGTTTATGCTTAAATTAATATTTTTAATGTTTTGAAGTTTGCAAGTTAGTATAAAGATGCATATTGGTTGCACCGAATATGGTTCCAATTTGAGCTGATTTCTGTTATATGTGCTTTAATCATATATTTTGAACATTCAGTGGGTTACCGTGCTCAAGCATAAAGGATCTAATAGTTTAATCAATTGCAGATTTGTCCGTGGCTATTATGTCTTGCATGTTGGAGATTCTGCAATTGATTCTAAAGTCAAGTGGTTGCATTGAAGTTTAATGAAGCTGGATAAGTGTACGTTCATTGCTAGGACGCTAGTTTAAGATTTTAATCAATATTTAGCTTTTCAGAAATCCACTGGAGCTCAAGAAAAGTTTTAAAAGAAGCACCGGTGAATCTTTGTACTTGGCGCTGCCATCTGGTTTCTTACTGAAGTTTGTACTTTTTCTTATGTGGAACCTTTGTCACTTACACCTTTTAAATGGCATCGTATATTTTATGGCAGAATGGCAAAATGATAACAGTTTCCAGGCGTGGAAGATTCCCCGGTGAAACTATCTTTACCATTGATCTGCTCTCCAGGCTTTTGGCTAGAATATTTGCCTTTTCAGAAATCCACTGGAGCTCAAGAAAAGTTTTAAAAGGAGCACCGGTGAATCTTTGTACTTGGCGCTGCCATCTGGTTTCTTACTGAAGTTTGTACTTTTTCTTACGTGCAACTTTTGTCACTTCACCTTTTAAATGGCATCTTATATTTTATGGCAGAATGGCAAAATGATAACAGTTTCCAGGCGTGGAAGATTCACCGGTGAAAGGAGCTTTGCCATTGATCTACTCTCCAGGCTTTTGGCCAGAATGATCATGTAAGCTTGCCAAGTGGAAGCCCCCTCACCATGGATTTCAAGGACCCATTACACCTTGTTGTACTGATATTTGTGCTACCAGAATCAGGCAAAACGGTTGGTTTTCTTTTCAGGCTGATTCGCTGAACTGTTCCATAATGGAATTATTGACAATATTTTGGCACTCACCATCTTGTCTCCATTTGCAGACAGATAGAAATGGCTTCTGCAAGTTGCAAGCTTCTCATCCACCTCTCCCACCCTAAGGTCCTAGATTCATCCTCTCCCTCTTGGGGAGAGGCAGTGACCATGATATTCGCGGAAGAACTTCTAGCCACATGGACATGACAACCTTATGAGCGGTCAGTTTCTAAACTGTACAATGTAGAAGCTGACAAAAGGGCAATGCTTATGTGCTTTCAAATATTATCTCATCTTGTTTTTTTTTTTGAGGGAAAAATATTATCTCATCTTGTTATTATCATATAAATATCGACATCCATATTTCTTGTTAATTAATTAATAAATTATTATAAATTAAAATTAATTTATTTATTTATATATATTTTTTCGATTGAACTTTCCGGTTTTTGATATGTAAAGAAATTTTTTAATTATATTTTAAATTTTTTAATTATATTTAATTTTTAATAAAAATATATTTGTTATTAAATTATAAATATATAATTAAAAAAACTATAATAATATGATTTATTTTCCATATAGTTGGAAGATAACGGTTGACCAGAAAGTTAATTTTCGATGACCCCATTCTAGTTGGACGACCGACCATTTGACCACGCTTTCAAACTCCGTACCGTACTGTCACAGCCGACTTGCAATTACGCGTCATTACAACTCCAAAATATTTCAGTTTTGTCCCTCAAATAATTAAATTAATTATTTATTTATATTGAAATTTCTTTGATTCCTATTTTTACTGGTAATTAAATTCGATTTATTTTAATAATTTTTATTATTAAAAATAGATCAATTTTTAATTTTTAATTTTTAAAATTACGAAATTAATTTTATTTAATAATATTTTTAATTAAATTTTAAATTTTAAATTATATTTTAAATTATCATTAATTATAATTAATTTTAATTAATTTTATAATAATATAATACTGATTAAATTTTTAAAACTTTTCTGTCCAATTTTTAACAGTAGATTCTTGGAATTCCACTTGGCTGCTTGAAACACTTATCTTAACATAATTATTATTTTATTTGACTAAAATTGGCATACCTCGCTTAGGGATCAAATCTTTTATTTCGATTATAATTATGATGTTCTTATCATATTCTATTAAATCTCTTTTATGCGTTTTCATGGACTTCACATTAATATATAAATGAGATGTAATAAAATAGAATTGGAATAAAATAACTAGAACGGAAAATTTGATATGTATAGCCATTCACTTAGTCTCTAGCATTTTCTACAAATTATTATTTATATTTAAATTAGTATAATAGTTATTATTAAAATTTAAAGAATTTGAATATTATATGGTTAAAAATGGATATAAAATTAATTAAATATAATAAAATTGTGAAGAAGGTATTTGAATAAATATTACTGGTAATTCAGCCTTCTATTGCATTTGTATGGGAACAAAGAGAAATGAAGAAGAGAAACAACATAAACTTGACCTTCCATTTCTTAAGAAAAAACGAAAGCGAAAGGTCACAAATTCAACAGCAGAAGCTAAGTAGTTGTTAACTTCAGACAGCTATGAGTTGCTGCTGAAGTTGCTGCTGAGGTTCAATCCTGATCTCTTCCTTCATCTTCCTAATGAACTCCTCGAATTTCCTGTCCAGTTCCTCTGTACTCAGTAGCTCTTCATTTGCTTCCATTGATGGTGCTTCTCCTCCATACTCGTCCCCCTCTTGTTTCACTGTAAAAACTCTTTCTTCTTCTTTTTCCCCTTGTTTTACTACATCTTTTTTGATGGAGACTTCACCTTCTAATCCTTTAATGTACGTAGTTTCTTCTTCTTTCTCTTCTACTTTTTTTGGAGGAGGTTTGAGTAATGACGATTCTTCTCTCTTTACTTCTTCATTATCTTCATCAAGAAGCAGAATATCATCTTCCAAAGCCTCAAAACTTGGTGAGGTGACTTCATCCGCATCATCAGCTATTGCGTCTACTACACCAGGCAACTGAGAAATATCAGACCCGGAAGAAGAAGAAGAAGACGAATTCTTGGCAAGAAAAGCAAGAATCCCATTACAAAGGAGGAACATGTACTTCCTCTCAAGTGTACGGGAAAGCAACCAGAAAAACTCTGTAAAGAGCTGCGACTTTGAAGGGATTGGGACACGAAGAAACACATATAATATAGAGAAGAAGAACAAAAGCTGCAAGCTTCTTCTCACTAGTGACGTCAAGTTATGTTCTTGGTTGCTCTCCTCCATGGCTACTAGCTAAGCCTAGAGTAGGTTAGAGAAAGTGTGGTGATGTGCTTTGTAAACAACATACGATGGAGTTTAAACTGACCGGTGTTGCTCTCTTTTACTCTCTTTTATACCATAAAAGAAAGTCCATGTATGTAAAAGAAAGTTCTGCTGATGAGTATCAATCAGAGACCTAGAAAATTGAAGTCACCGTAAACAAGAAAAAGAAAAAAAGCTTTGTTTGAAGTCTCTAGCAGCTCCCACCACCACAAGACATAGACACGTTAGGCCGCCCATAATAATGACAAGCCACTTGCTTGACTGTAAACACGTTTACACTGCGTTTTGGTTGATGTCTCCACCAACGGAGGCAGATGCCAGGAGGACACAATAATTTTTACCTATTTTTATTCGGTCTTTAGAGCACATGATATAAATTTTTTGTTTCTTTTAAGATTATGGTATAAAACTTCATATTTCAGGAACAAACACAAAACATATAAGTAACTTTTAAAAATACTCCTTCTTTTATATAAGCAATTTTTTATTTTAAATTATATTATTAAACTCATTATTATTATTATTATTAATTATTATTATAAATTTTGAGCTTATTATTATTATTAATTATTGTTGTTATTATTAGTTATTATTATAAATTTTGTACTTATTATTATTATTATACATAATTAATTTTCTTATTATTATTTTTATTATCATTATTATTCATAATTAATTTTCTTATTATTATTGTGATTATTAAATTTCTTATTATTATTAATTTTCTTCCTCTTTTTCTTCTATCATTATTTTTATTATTATTTTTATTATACAAAATTAATTTCTTATTGTTATTGTTATTATTATTATTATTCTTTGTTAACTTTTTTATTAATATAAATCATTTGTTTTAAAATAGTCAATGAATTACATATTTTTAATCATATTATACTACAGGGATATTTTAGTCATTGACACTGTTTTTATGCTTTGTCAACTGCAACCAAACACATTTATGTCCTAGAGACGTAGACAGTTTTATCTGTTTTGTAAATCATAACTAAACACCCCACTGTCTTCAATTTTTGTTTTGTTCTGTCTCTAAATTTTTGTCTCGTTCTGTCTCTATATACTGGAGACAGTAACTAAATGCTGCGTTATGCTGTTTTGATCTCAAAGTTGGTGAAAACATTTGTGACCAACATTGTGGAGCAATCATAGAGAGGGCATTAACCTAAAAGGTGATTATAAGGTCTTAAATTCAAGTTTGGTTATTTGGAGGATAGTGAATTATGAGTAAATCTGTAAATATTGAGTATATTATTTTAGTTTAAATTATTAAATTATTTATTTAAAATACGTAAAATATATATATTAAATAATTAATTTATTATTTTTATTATGCCTTCTTACTACAAATTGTCCAAAGGTTAAAGAAATCATTCAAAACTTTTCGTTTAGAACAATATAAAATATTCTATGAATTTAGAAGTTACGGTGAAAAGAGTTTTTGTCAATTTATGTAGTCTAACAACGTCATATACCTTGGTGAAGAAGTTTTTTTTTTGGTGTAACGGAGGAAACAAAGCAAGGAGGACTAACGCCTCAAAGAAGCAACAGAGCTTTGATCATTAAGAAGCATAATGCGTATGCCCGGGGCCGGAGAGTCCCAGATAGACCACCAGCGTATAAATTTGAAGGTGAAGTTGTTCTTGTGCGCCATATAACTAAGGGTAACTTGTGTGGCTCCACAAGTTTAGGAGTCATAATAAAAAGAACTTTTTTCGATTCATATGGTTTAACAATATCACGTACGTGAAATTATCCCTATATGTCTTTTAATTAAGGGTAATCTATGTGGTATTAATTTAATATTTTTTAATCAATAACCTTTTATGTCCTCGCGAGAGATCTTCTAAAAAATGTTCAATTTATGTCTATATTAGTGAATATAAAATTAAAAAAAAGGTTCAAACTAATTTCATTAGTTAAGCAACAAAGGTTTAGAAGTTCTACATCAAAAATGAGATTCCAAGTTTTTGTACACATAGAGGATTGATGTCACATATTTAATGTAACCTATAGCTTTGGCTATGTTCCTTTTAATTTCACATGTTCATGTAGTATGCTTATTATTCATAAAATAAATATGTTAAATCCATTATTTCTATTTTTAGATTTGGATTAAGTTTACATGAGTTTATATATAATTTAGAAATATCATTTTTTAACTTAATGCTTTAAAATTATAAATTATAAACACTTTTACGAAATTGATCGTTTTTTAATAACAAAAAATTATTAAAATAAATCAAACTGAAAAATTAAAAACTGAACCGAAAGATTAGTTGGTTCAAAATTTTTACAGTTAAACCAACTGAATCGATTAAATTTTTTAATTATTGTTCACACAACATTTTGATTCCTAAAGTCATTTTACTTTCCCAAATCAGAGTTTGAAATTTAGCCCTAGTCTTAAATAAGCTTTTTTATTATTTATATTTGCAAGACTAAATTATTGTATTTTATGCTAAATATAACTATATTTTCATAAGAATTAAATAATGGAATTTAAAATTAAAATAAAAATATTTTGAAATAAAAATGATTATTTCAGGTATAGTATACTAATATCAATAATGTTATTCCATAAAAAAAAGGTGTAGACATTATTTTTCACATTAAATTTTGAAATGACATTATTGATATTAGGTTCAATTTACCAACTTCATTCACATTTTTATGTTCTGAATTACTTGCAATCTACAATCAGAAGCATATTTAAATGGGTTTATCATAACATTTTAAGAGGAATTTTGAGTTTAGGATTATGAATCATTACAGATGGTTGGTATGGAGTTCTGCTCCATATCTTCATAGATATACTTCCTTGGACTCAAAAGGTGGAACGCCCACCCTAGGCGCTCCCATACTCCGGCCCGACATTGTGTGAGGGAGGTAAACCACGGTCTGATTTTAGCCAGCTTCTCGAAAAGGCAGCCCAGTGCTCGGTGCACACAAGGAGTCACCACATTGGATGAACTCCTACACTGTCGCTGCTGAGACTCGAACCCAAGACCTTGGACTCACTTTGTTGGGCCCGTATTTTACGTACCGGGGTGAACAAGGCTCAGCATACTTCAAGTTTGTACGCGACCACAACCCTTAAAATTATTGTCCTCTTTGGTGCGATTCGAACTCGCAACCTCAAAATTTTGTGACAAAATCTTGAGGTGACAAAACCTTGAAGTTGCGAGTTCGAATCGCAATGGCTGCATCTCCGTCAGATTCACGAGGAGCAACAAAATTTTGAGGTGACAAAACCTTGAAGTTGCGAGTTCGAATCGCAATGGCTGCATCTCCGTCAGATTCACGAGGAGCATGTACCATACATATCTCCTTTCCCCACCCAAAATCAAGACCATGAAATGGAAGTGTTAGCCTGCTAACCACAGAAAGATTCGGGTTTCCATAGTAAGGCCCTTGGGGAGTGTCCGCCTGGAACTTGGTCAGCTCTGGCTGGTTCTTCAAGAACTCAATAGCATCGTCCACATACTCACCCTTCAGCTTCTCTATTGCTTCTCTTATTTAGCTCGCAGAATATCCCATTGGCCTGGAGACAAGCTCATCAGACAGGCCATGAACAATCACATCAACGATCGCATTGCCGACATAGCTGCCTAACTCATCCCCAAAAGCTAGCTCAAGAGGAGGAGGTTTGCATATTATTATAAATTCTTGAATGCCTTTGTAATTGTCCGATGTGGGATTCCTGA
>JAOSBM010000204.1:3749854-3782693 GCA_027568955.1 Erythroxylum tenue | reverse complement strand
GTTATGTCCCTTTGCCCAATATGTCCATCAGATGTCTAGTCCTGCTCTGGACTGAGGGGGGTGTGTCAGGAATCCCACATCGGACAATTACAAAGGCATTCAAGAATTTATAATAATATGCAAACCTCCTCCTCTTGAGCTAACTTTTGAGAATGAGTTAGGCACTTCTAACAATCACATCAACGATGCATTGCCGACATAGCTGCGAGGCAACTGTGGCTCCGTCAATTTGCGAATATCAGCACATACATCTAAGGCTGTTGGCTGCTCAGGTTTCAGTCCTCTTGCTTTCGTTGCACATCTCCACAATTGTCCTGCTATGGTCTCATATCTACTGTAGCCCCTGCTGCTCTCTGAATTTCTCATCTCATCAGCTTTGTTCCTTAGTTTCTCAACTTGTTTTTTGGTTATGCTCAATGTTAAACAAAGAGTCTTCTTTTTCTTCTCTTCTGAATTATCAGATTGCCCAAAGTAAGAGACAAGGTGGTGAGTGCACAAAAATTATTGGCATGCTAATAATAATCATCATCGTCATATTCAGTTTGAATATGAGTTTGAAATAATTTTATTTTCTTTTAATCTCTTATTAATATTTATTAAGTATAAATAACTAATTCATCATATTTTTAAAAGAAATGATATTTATTAAAATCCATAAACTTTGAATTCCAATTTTGTTTTAAGATAATTTTAAAAAATATTTTGCACATTGAATGATTAATTTTAATTTTCAATTGCTGGATTTTAAATTAAGTATTAAAATAATTTTCAGTTCCGTAAATATTTTAAATTTAGGTATGTTAAAAATAAAATTATAAAAGAATAATTAAATTATATTGGCTATAGTTTTATTACTTAGGATTGAATAATTAAAAATTATTTATTTAGTTTATAATAAGATCAAATTTATGATAAATGAAAAAAAACAAATTTATTTTGATTATAAGGGAAAAAAATAAAAAACAAAAACTCAATCAAATAATTTTTTATATAGAAAACTTAAACTAAAATCATAAATTATAAATAAAATTAAGCTTAATTTTATCTTTTAAATTTATAGTCATCATATAAGCAGTAAGTAATAAGCATATCAATTTTGGTTCGTAGTCCAGCCAAAATAACAAAATAACGTCGTTTTGTAATTAAAAAAGAAGGAGGATGGATCAGCCCGCTCCGACCTACCAGTAGTCCATTCAGTTACGATTAATCTGACCAAGAATCGGACCGGGCCAGGGCCCATTGACTTCCCTAGTAATTAATTGTTAAATAATAAAGTTGTAGTTAGTATTTTGTGCAAAATTTTTGAGTAATTGAAGATCATATATTTGTTTAGGTTAATTTTAGTTTCATAAGTAGAATAGGATTAGCTTGCCACTATTGTCTTATGTTTTTGTTCTAATGGGAAAAAAAATTGTAAATAAAAACATCACAAAGACCATCATTATTAGTTTTATTATTGGAAAGTAAAATTTGATGCATTTGACAAATGTTCAATTAAAAAAACAAAACATATGATAATTTAATCATTTTAACTTTTAAGTTAATTCTATTTAAGACAATGACTTTAAAAATTTTATTTGGGTACATAAAATTGAACCATTTTGATCAATTTAACAGTGAAAATTTAGAATCGATTAATTTTTTATTATATTATTATATTTTTAGTTTTATTTAGTTTCATAATTTCTGTTGTTAAAAATTAATCAATTTATTAATTAATTGATCAATTTTTATAAACTAATCGATTTTTATAAACTAATTAATTTTTATTTAATGTTTCTTTTTAATTAAAATTTAAAATTTTTTATAAATAAGGGCAATCTTTTTTATTTTTTAAAAATTTAATTATATTCAATATTTAATTAATTTTATAATAATTTAATATCGATTGAACCTTTTAAACTTTAAATTTTTTGTCTTACAAGTTTAAATCGTAATTGTAATAATTTAAAACCTATTCCTAACATGAATTTAATTTATTAAAATTAAATTCATTAATTTATTTATAATTTAAAACAAACAAAGATCGGGGTCCCGTTGAAAGTGAACTCTTTTAAATCCGTAAAACCCCTAGCGCTCTCAAAAGTCAAAACCCTTGCTCTGTCCACTTCCATTCCTATTACAGCAGTTAAAACGACTGGCAAGAGCACGACCTACTTGCAGAGAGTTACTCAACTCGTATTCGCTCAAATTCAGTACAGTCGATTGTAGAGAATGCATTATAGGAAGCGGAAGATTGATGGGAAAAGAAGCTCCTTCTCTCGGAATCAAGCGTCTTTCCCTGGTACTCATTGTTTTCTCCCTAGTTTTTACCCTTTTATTTTTGATTTGGTCTTCTGGGGTCTTTTGGTTTTTGGACAAGAAGCTGCAGTATTGTTGATACAGTGGGACTGCTTTTTAAAAATCTCAACTTTATAGCCGTTACCCAAGTATAGTTCAATGGTTTTCTATAGATACAGGGGTGGCAATTTGTATTTTTGCTTTCCTTTTTAGGGGTAAATTTATGGATAAGAAGGAAAGCTTTCATTTTTTGATGAACTATAAGAATTGCTAATATGGGAATTCAGGACT
This sequence comes from Erythroxylum tenue, assembly GCA_027568955.1. Lineage (NCBI taxonomy): Eukaryota > Viridiplantae > Streptophyta > Magnoliopsida > Malpighiales > Erythroxylaceae > Erythroxylum > Erythroxylum tenue. The sequence continues at coordinate 3,780,122 of JAOSBM010000204.1, read as the reverse complement.
GAAGAGGCACAGAACACGTGAGAAGTTTGAGGCGAGTAAGCAAGCCAAAAAGGGTCGCTTTGTTGAGGATGAGATTGCCTGTAGCCCATCTTCAAGTTCTTCAGGCATGCGTACTTCCCTTATTTGTTTTATTTCTGTGAATCTTGGCATGTACCAATATGTTTTAGTTGTGTACTAGTTTTTAATCGACCGTTGTGGGAATGCAATTTAACATAAAATTTTAAATGTAGGGATAGGTCTCTTCAGAGAGAGTGGTGGAATCAATTTCAAAAGTTTTGTAAAGTTGATATTTGAATTTGCTTATTAGAATTTGCTTATTACAGGTGATTTGGTGGATGAGAAATCTAGTGGCGCCCCTTCAGCAGTTTCAGTGTATAAAGAATCATCAATTTATGATAGCTTGCTAATGACACTACAATCTTCCAATGTATCTCTTGCTGATGCTTACAAGAAGCGGTAAATGCTATGATTTCTTGAATCATTCTTGATTCTCCTTTTCCATTATTTTTAGAAAAAAGGAATTGCTTTTACTTTCTGACCTATTCTTTTCTGCTTCCCTTGTTCCTTTTTGGTTGAATCGTACATGTTATGCTGCTACTTTTCTTCTTTTGTGTGTGATATATTGCTTTTTTCTTATGTACATTGAACATCTAATTTTGATACTTATGGATTTTCTATTGTGTATTTTTATGCATAAAGTATTTTTATTCATGCTGTTGAAAATGACCAGCTTCAGACATTTTATAATGCTAATATTTTAAGGTCTGAATGTTCTATACACATATATGACTCATGGAATCAAATGTCAGTTGCTGATTATCAACAATTCTTATCAAAACATCCACAAAGTCGAAGTTCGTATGTGAGATCTGACATGTATTGGCAATTGGCTTGTTTTTTTTTTCCTAATATAGACAGAGAGAGGAAGGAGGAAAAAGTAGCTCAGAAGATGATGAAGATGATTTAGAATCTCGTAGTGCTTCAGAGAATGGAGGTTCTGAAGAAGGTAAAAAATGTTCTTGTATTTGATACAATTTATTTGTGAAAACCTATCAGTTTCAGTTTCTATTTTCAGGTTTGATGTCCTATCTTTATCTTCTTTTGACCATGCTAACTTTTTTTCTGACAATTTTGACAATGTTACTGTTGCTTTCATTTTTTAATATAGCTATCGCAATCTTTAGTATACGTCTATTTTTTGTTTTCCCATCCTCATATTGGAGGAAGAATTGTCAGTGCTCTCAATTTTGTTCAAGAATCATTTAATGCCCTAAACGTCTACAAAAAGATCATAGTGGTGCAATATGGTACATGTTACTTAAACGTCTACAAAAAGATCATAGTGGTGCAATATGGTACATGTTACTTCTCATTTTGTAAGACATTCCCTTCTTTGAAAACAATCATTTAACTTCCATTCTTTCCCTAGTCTTTGTGTTGTCAGTCCAAAAATTTTGATCTTTAATGATCTTTCCCTGAATGGGATTTACACTCCCAAACAGATATGCAGAAGAGTTTTGATACTGTATCTTTTTGAAATTATAGAATTGGGAAAAGGGGGTTGCATGTCTGTATTTTCCCATTATTTAACTGCAAATTAATTGAGCAACAAACCCATATTTTTTAGTTCCTCTAGGTGAAGGAATGTCCTGTGAATGAATTAAATGATTGTGCTCACCTGCTTTCTCTATGATTGGAGAACAGTTACTTTTGGATTCAGGGTTTGAAAATATGAAAGGAAGACTCAGTTGGTAGACACTCGAGAGAAAAATGATGAATTATTACATAATAAAGTTCCACTTAACATTTTTAGCTGTAATCTTTTGCTGTATTTTGCAACTTCTTTTCTGCTTGCAGGAACTGATAATGATTCCCTCAGAAGTGATGATATAGAAAGCAACATGAAAGAGCCTGACAATAAAAACGTTGTTGATGAGAATTCTGAATCGGAAAATGATACAGAGGCATCTGACATAGATCAAGAGTGCAATAAGGCAGTTGATACGCATGCTGCTTTGGATGCAGGAATATCGAGAAGGTGCTGTACATTGGTTTTATTGTTTTTGTGGTTTATTACCCATTGTCTTCCAATTCTTACTTTCCAATAGATATCATCTTGTGTCTGAATGCAAGATTCAGATGTATCTTAACTCTTAAGAAAGAGTTTACATACGAGTGAAAATGGAAAAGGGAAAAACTAAACATCCTAGAAACCTCATGGTTATGGAGATTCAGAAGGTGGAAAATATATTAAGATGGTAAAAGAGACAAATTTATGGAGATTAAGATGGTGGTGAAAGCATGTTAAGATGGTAAAAAGAGACAAAATTTACTCATTGTTATAGACTTTGGTTGTGAGTTGATCAATTCATCATGAAGTAAACATTGCTAGGATCCCTAATTGTCAATTTGGATTGGAATATGTTGCTCACACTAAAACATGAAAGCTTGTAACAAGTTCCTTTCTGCTTTGTCAATTCCACTGATTGTCCGATGTTGAAAATTGCCTGCTTGGCATTGAATTTGTTCTTCTTATATTACATGTGATGTATTTTTAATTTCTGATTGAAACTCATCTTTGATAACTTATGTTCTTGTCTTCCATAAGTTCTCATATTTTACTGTAGTGCTCTATGTGCAGTCCTTTCCATATCCACTTGGATTACAAGTTATCAGAAGAAGAAGCAAATAATTTGTCAAACAAGAAACAGAAATATAGCTGGGAAATACCTGCTTTTGATATGCCTAATTGCAAATGGACAGGGAGTGGAGATTGTTTCCTAGAGGTGCTTTCTTTTTTTCACTTACCTATTCAGTAACGATGGTTTTCCTTTTTTATTTGTAATTGGCTCTTGAAGAGTGGTGGTAGTGATTCAGAATTTGGAATGGGGCAAAACAAGATTCTGCACAAAGTTGTAATCATGTTCTACTGGGAGACAAAGCTTTACTTTTGTGTCATAGCCTCTTGTTTCCTTTTCAAACGCTGTCAATGTTCATCAAACACTTTAATTGATACCAAAAAACAAAATTAAGGTTTTAGTATTTTCTTCTCATCAATTAAGAGATTATTTGGTCCGGGATCTTGCAGGGGGGCAGGGTGGTACCTCCAAACTGTAGCCTGTAAGTGGGTTAAAAATGTTTGTTATTTTCAGGTTATTCCTGGAAAGCGCTTACATTAAAATGGAAGATGCATGTGGTGTAACTTAGGGCCTTACCCTAGGTTGGAAGCTGATTAAACGCTCATTCTACCACCATGTCGGAACTGGTTCTATTTAAGCTGCACTTTTTAGTTTTGAGTTTATAATTGAATAAAAATGTTATTACTTATGCAGAAATCTCACATGGATCCTGGTTATGGTGTCAAGCAAAGTTTATATAATCACTGGTTAGATATTTACAAGATGGCAGGAGGAAAATTTTTTCATTCATCTAAGCAGAGATACTTCTTCTCCCTTTGTAAGCCTCATATCCATATACACATACTGTTATTCAGTTCTGTTCATTCATTTGTTAGAAAGACGGTACATAATATTGTCCTCTTTAGAATCTGACTGAAGAAACCTGTATACTACACTTAAAGGAATCTGCTTCAGACCAATGATTTGACAACTTATGCCTAAAAGTTTTGTCACTCTAATGTACTTAAAAGGCAGAGATGAAGTTATTTTTTTGTGTTTAAATTCTTTTTATTTTTTTGTGTTTAAATTCTTTACTTGTCCATATGGATGCTGTGTTAATAGAAGAATATTTGATTGAGAACATCTCTTATTTCGCATTGGTGATGAAGAAAATATTTATGTGACGCTGGTGGAAGAGCAACAAGTTCCTTGCCTGGTATTGGCAGCAAAACTTGCTTGATTCGTATGATGATGGCCTCAAAATTTGATATTTTGCTAATGTGGTTGCGACATCATCTCTGTTCGCTTCCTGAAATCCTTTAACTAATTCTGAAGCATTTGCCCTTTTCTTTTCATCTTTGCATCACAATTGGAGAATTTATAACATATGTATGTTAATTAGGTTTCTTTCAATTTTTATTTTGTTTATAATACGGAATCCTGTTTTAATAGGCAACAGTTATAGAGATATACTGCACTCTAACAAGAAGCCGTTTTATCACAAAGGCTTGGAAGAAGACTCCAGTTTCATGGATGCTTACCTAATGCATTCAGTGCGTGTTATTGTTCTTGTTCCTGAGATAGTTCGTGTCTTATAATTGTGGTGTCATATACTGAATAAATACAATATATCATGCAGCTGAATCACATTTTCAGAACTAGAGATCTTGTAAAAAAGAATGATTCCAAAGTGGTCAAGCATAAGGAGAGTTCCAAAGATGAATTTATTGCTGATGATAATTTCCTTGATCATGGTTTTACACGTCCAAAGGTAGTCTCTTGTTTCTGTGTATCTGCTTACTACTGCTGAGTACACTTGATCATAGCACTGAATTTGTCCAAAGAAACTCCTGTTGAAGAGTCATTTCATATATTTAAGATCATCTTCTCTTCACTTGCTGCTTTCTGTTTTCATGTGGTCCAAATCTAAACTAAACTCTTATGGTAACTGAGCTGGCTAGATTTTTCTGACCGTGTTTATTTGTTGAGGACTTATCCCTACTTTGTTAAATTAATGAGTTTGTGAAGTTTCCTTATTGTGAGATTGAACTGAACGTGTTTCCATTGCCAGATTTTGAATTCTTTGTTTAAAAGGACTAGAAACTATGTGCATTTACTTGTTTGTCTTTGAGATTATGTTCCTTTAGAAGTTAATGCATTGAATTTCAACCTCTGATTTTGTTTTTTACCGCTATGCTTTCTCAAGTCATGGTATCTCCCTGTTTACTTGGTAGAAATTTATATTCTCAGGTGCTTATCCTATTACCAATGAGACACATTGCACTTCGAATTGTTAAGCGGCTCATCGAATTGACTCCTCCAGCTTACAAGGTATACTTCTTTGCTTCCATATTTGCGAATGTATCTTTGAGTGCAATTCAGGCAATAACTTATATTAAGTATGACTATATCTTGTCCCTGTTCGAGGAATTTCTAAAAATTCTATTTGAAATCTATTGTGCTCAATTTGCATTGATTTGATGGATGTGTATAGGATTTACAGTCTTCTGATTCATTGAACAAGCACTGGTTCTCTATGTTTATCTTGCTTAGGAGTCTAGATGCTCCATCCTAAAATTTGGTGGGCCATAAATAGAGGGATCAGGGTTGTTTCTAGGGTTCAAGGTGTGGGGTACACAGTGGAACTTATCATCGTTCATCTTCATGTTCTGATTGTCACCTAAACATTTTTCTGTTTTATTTGCTCGTGATGAGATTCGAATCTCTACACTGTACTTCATTCTTGTCCCAGCTTATTAATCAGGTGTCTTTTTGTTCAAATGTTATTAATGCTGATTTGTTCGAAATTTCTATTTTGATCTATTGATCATATGCTAAGCTTGTATTTATTATTCAGGTTAATGTGGATCACATTGACCGTTTTGTTGATGAGTTTGGAGTTCAAGATGATGAAGAAAATATGGGAAACAAGTCTTCGAAGCCAGCTGATTATCAAGCTCTTTTTGTTGGGAAAAATACTGATGACAACTTTATGCTGGGAATCAAGTTTACAAGGTAAATCACACTTTTATTGAAGGGTGGCATCTTTTGACGAAACATAAAGTTGAATTTTCATCTAAGAGTATATTTATAGACACACACACATACACACATTTTGAGAAAGGTTCTATGGATTCTTATCATATTCGGTTCGTTTTCTATAATAATGTATTTTTTTTCTCTTTTGATTTTTATTTCAGGAAGAGCATAAAGTTATATAGTGATTTTTATTCCTCAGATATCATTATTGCTTCACCTCTCAAATTGCATGACGTAAGCTGCTACCCTTACCATGAAGATTTGTGTAGCGTAATGTATTTAGTTCCACATGATTCTCTTGGCATCTGTTGGGTTGTAGATATTTCATATCTTGTGGACATTATTTCTTCACAAGGGTGTATTTCATATCTTGTGGACATTATTTCTTCACAAGGGTGATTTGGCTTGATCTTTCCTGAAGATGTAACTAATGCCTAGAACTTCTCATCCGTGTTGGTGGCATTCATACTTTCTGTAAATAAACTTTATGAAATTGGAATTAAACTGTAGATAATATTTGAAATCTGGAGTGCTTTTCAGCTGCAATTTGCTAGAAGTTAATTCTAACTTAAGTTTATGATTTAATTGCTGCTTGCATGCTATTGGAATAGTAGAAAGCCACACAGATTTTGATGTTTCGAGATTCGGATTCATGCTTAAGCATTTTGTTTTCTTTAATGTAATTTTCCAGCTTGAGACACATAAATAATAAAAAAGCTGTGCAACTTTCTACTGCAGTTAACAGAACTTTATTTTTGTCAGAAAATTGCCAAAGCTGAGATCAATAAGGAAATTGATGTTGACTATCTTTCTTCCATAGAGGTAGTTTCTTTGCACTAGTTTGCCTTTAGGAGTATTCCTTTTGATGCTTGTCTTTTTGTTAATTTTCTGTTTCTGTTAGTTTATAACTAATAGATTGAGTACTTTTCATTGGATGAGCAGGTTCTAATCATTGATCATGCAGATATCATAGCAATGCAGGTAAATCGTGAATCTGGTGATTTGGTTGTTATATTCATCTTGATTTCGAAATATGCTGTTATATCCTGTTATTCTCACACAATGTGCACCTATCTAGAATTGGGCCTTTCTAACTTCTGTTCTTGAGAAATTGAACCGCATACCTTCTAAGCAGCACGGGACTGATATCATGCGCATTAGGAAGTGGTATGTTTACTATTTATCCTGATCGATATCATGATTATTAATGTGATGCTTTAGATTTTAAGGTTCATCGTTGTACAGAATCCTTTACAGAAGTTATAGTTGTCATATTTTTCTTTGTAGCTTCTTTAAACTATTAATTCAGTGATGCCTACTTTTCTTGTTTAGGTATTTGGAAGGGCATGCGAAATTTTATCGGCAAACTATACTTCTGGGTTATTATGTTAATCCAGGTAATTCTATCCTCTTCTTTTTCTCTTTCAGCCATTGGATCTAGACATCAGATATAGGAAGTCCCTAGGCATTTTCCAGAAGTCTTACATGTAAAACTATGGCATTAGTTCAGAGCAATTGACAAATTATAGAGATTAAGTTTTTCCTTGGTTTTACACCTCCATTTTTGTGCATGTACATCACAACATCTATGTTTCTCTTGCCTTTCAGAGAATGATGCATTTATTTCTATTTATTGCTACTTCTGCATGTTTGCGTTATTAAAAGGTTACTAAGGCAGCGCAACTGGTACTTTTCCTAGTATCTGCATTGAGACCAATTATAATCAAGTTTCTTTTTTGTTTCAGACATTAATGCTTTGTTCAATCACCAATGTGTTAACTACCAAGGAAAGGTACGTTTTTTGTTTACTCCATTCGCTAAATCTTCTAGCTGCATACATCTGGACCATAGGAGATAGAGCGAGAAGTTGTTATTTAACGGCGATGAGGGACTATATAATAGCTGAATTCCTGCCAATGTCATAGAACTGGCTTAGCTTACAAAGATTGTTGTCTTTTAATGCATTCACATCTGCTCTTAAATCATGTTTCTCTCTTCCTGTGTTTCACATATTACTTGGGCTAAAGTTTAGTCCAACTCATGGATGGGTTAGAATTCATGTTCACTATTATCTTTAGTATAATCAGGTATACCTTATATATCTGATTCAGCAGTGTATTTAGTTGCATCAAGTGAAAACCATACATATCCTCAGTATCTTACTCCAGTCAACTCTTTTGTGGTGTTCTGAAAAATTTCACCATTGCACACTTCATTTCTCAAGAGCATGCCTAAAGTGTTATTCTTGTGACACCAGTCGAACTATTTTTTATCAGATCTTCGAACTATAAATATGTGAATCAGAAAGGATCTGGCTCTTCTTGTGCTGATTGCATATGGCTTAAGCCATGGTTTTGTACATGTTGAATGAATAAGCACAATATTTCATCCATATTCTAATGAATAAACAACATCCTCATTACTTGGTTCAAATGTCTAACAAAGTCAAACGGTTAGCTAAAACGATTTTTTTGATTATATTAATAGGTAAAGTTGACGTGTGAGTATAAAGGCATGCTTCCCAAAGTCCTACTTCAAGTGCGACAGGTATGTTCAGTTTACTTGTTTAATCTACAGTATGTCATTGGTTATTCATTCACTTTTTAGACTTTTTGACAAATAATTTCCTAGGGGCATTAATTGTCAAACCCAAATTCATTATGAGAAACTAAACTGAAACTAGTTTATAATTCTAAACCTTGGCATTGGCTACATGTATCCTCTCTCTTAATTCTAAACCTGGGCATTGGACGATAACATTAGTGAGATTGAAGTATGAGGCACGTTTTTTCAGCCAGGAAAATGTTTACAGATATAATTACTTTATGGATTTCAATAATTGGACAAGATAGATGTATCAGAAAAAAGATCACCAATCCATGCCTTGCATCATGGGTGCATCCGTGTGTATCACGTCTTGCTATATGCATACAGTTCCAATGATCAAACACGTCTTTTATAGAGCATTACCCTATAGCTTCTCAGTTCATTAAGAGATATTCTACAATATTTTGGTTTCAGTTGCCTGATTTCTTACTTTGGCTAGTAATAAGACCAATGCATGAAGCCAGTAATTTTAAGTATGTAAGTGTTAATCTTTTGTGACTATTGACATGCCACAGATTTATGAGCGACTTGATGCAAGCTCGGTGATGGATGCTGATGATGCTCGACTTGAATATTTTACTAAGAAGGTTGTTACAAATTTTACAGTTCGACAGAAAAATGTTATCACCTTTTCCTCATTTTGGTTAAGGCCATAAAAAGATGATTTCAGCTTTCTTAACCTTTTCAAAAGCCAGACTTGTTGTTCAGCTTCCTTTTTAACTGGCTATTTAAACTTCCTGTCCTTCACATATTGGAAGCTCTTCATATAATTTTCTTTGGGGGTTTAATATTAGGAAAATGTAAGGATTGGGGAGAAAATTCAAACCATTATGTGGTTCATGACAAGATACTTTCTCTTTTATGGGTACAGGTGTTTCCAAAGATAAAGGATGCTAGCCAGGTACATGCTCAGTGTTGGAAACCATTAAATTAATCCTAATGTGTTTGTATGCCATGATTTAACATTTTGTTTCAGGGGGGAACTATGCTATTCATTAGTTCTTACTTCGAATATGTGAGAGTTCGCAACTTCTTGAAGTCACAGAATGCATCCTTCTGCCTTCTTTCAGAGTAGGAAACCATCTTTCTACCTTTTAATCATCATTTAGTTTCCATGTATTGTTCTCCCTTGTTTATTTTATTTTATTTTAGGGTATGCTTGTCTTCAATTGTTTTTTTTGAAAATTTTGCTTGTCTTCAAATGTTATATTCACTCTTTTGGAATTTTGAATTACCACTCTCTTTCTTTTCAGATACACCAAACCAAGTGATATATCCCGTTCACGAGTTTGGTTTTTTGAAGGCAAAAGGAAAATCATGCTTTACACTGAGAGAGCTCATTTTTACCACCGATATAAGGTACTTTGGAACTGCTGTTACTCCTGCCATAGATCTAGAAAGCTTGTAATTTTTCTGCGTGGTGTCTTTTTAAGTCTGAACATTTACCTTATTTGTGACTGAAGTTGTAACACGTTTGTTTATCAACTCTTTGTGAAAAGATTCGTGGTATTCGAAATTTGATCATCTATTCTCTCCCTGAAAGGAAGGAGTTCTATCCCGAGGTGAGCATTCTTCCTGTAATAGGTTACATTGACCATCATTGGTCTTCTGACCTAGTGATGGATTCTTCTTAATTTATCTGTACACTTCTCTTTCTTTGTTGAAGGTGCTTAACATGCTTGATGGGGCACATGACACTGAATGCACAGCTCTTTTTTCTCGATTTGATCAGCTTCGGGTAATAGATTAAAACTCTTCTGTTGATTTAGTTTGCAATGATCAGATTGTTTGGTTAGCTCTCTAGGAATGTACCAGATATTTGTAATATTTTACCCCATCCTGGGTATGTGTTGTTTACGTGGATGCGCTGTAATTCCTATCTTGGCTGTCTTAGCTGGAGAGAATTGTTGGAAGCACTTCTGCCAGAAGGATGATGACTTCTGAAAAGAACATGTTTGTGTTCTGTTGAAAGACTTGTAGCACTTCTGCCAGAAGGATGATCACTTCTGAAAAGAACATGTTTGTGTTCTGTTGAAAGACTTTTATGCACGCCTGCAATTACGATCCGGTCGTCTGTCTGAGGTGAAATGAAGATTATAATTTATGAAGGCCGCCATTGATTGGAAGAAAACCAGTTAAGAGAGGGAGTGTTCACGATCACGGTATGCTTGGAATGCTTTTTCTCGTCGGATTTAAAGCAGCTTAACTAAGAGTCTTTCAAACTTCATATTGATGATCTCTCTGTGGATGAATGGAATAACAATGGCTGATACACATTGTTAACTATGTATTTGATATCTTCTTTTTCTAGGCCCTTGTAAGAATAGCCATTCCTTCATATGTGAGCTCCTGCTTCAACCCTCAGCTTGGCTGGTGGGAATCAGTTTTGTTTTTATATTAAATTTTCATTTTTGTTAATTTATAAAAAAGCTGAGTACAGGATTCTTCTGTCTCCCCAGTTCCTATCAATTTACTTTCAGATTCTTAGTTAAATTTGTACATCGTACAAATAACTAATAAAACATCAAATCGCAGTCACAATATCATACAAAAGCGCATAAACTTCTCAATTGAATACCAGGCCTTGGATTGAATATCCAATACACACAAGTTCATCATGAAATATGGTTTCTCTTAAAACCTTTCAAATTAAGGAATCTCCTAATCTAAAGTTCTTCAATGCATAGATAAGGGCATGAGATACATATCTATTATCTACTACAGATATGGAGAGGGCACACAACTGAAAAGTAAAATAAAGTTGAGGTTTAAAATTGGACTAAAAAAAAGAAGACAACTTGGGAACATAATCAGTGGCTAAATTTCAATAGATGAAAGGCTAAATCTACACTTAAACATAGCTTGAAGGCTAAATTCCTGAATTCAAGATACTTTGATGGCTAAAAAAGGGTATATAAACCCTTTTCTTCCTTAACATGTTACCTTTCTAGCAACTTTTTCCACCACATACTTTCATCTTTTGGCAAAAGAATTATTATTCTTTTTATTTTTTGCAAAAAGCTATCCGAGTTACGGAAAAAGTCATCGATTGTATGCAACCTTTCTTCGTAATGTTCCAGTCACAAAGGAATAACTTTACTAGTTCCTTCAAAACTCGTCCTCATTTTTTCAACAATTTTAGGTGTCTAAAAAATTTAATTGGTTCTTTGTTATTTTGTACATCAAGAATAACATGGAAAATCAAAAGAATAAGAATGGTTAAAGAAAGTGCACGAAGAATGTTAAAAGTTATAATTATTCTTAATGTAAATCGAAACACTTCAATGGGCCTTATTAACTCTCATTATTACGTACAGCCATTATCTTTCACAAGAAACGTGAAAATCTCCACCGTTGTGATGTAATAATTAAAATATAGTTAAAATAATATGAATTTATAAATAATAATTTATCAATAAATATTATATAAGATATCGAAATAAATTTTTTTAATAAAATAATTTATATTTAAGTTTTATTTATTAATAATTATTAATAGTAGTATAATGTAGATGTATTATTATTATTATTAAGCTTCAAGGGGTGTGACTCGATGGTTGAGAGCATAGCTTGACTTCGGTCAGGTCCTAGGTTCGATTCCATACTAGCCCCTTTTGTAAGAGTCTGGGGCAGCCGGGGTTTTACCTGTAGGTGGAGAACTAGTTGGGTCATCGATGATAAGGTGCGCTCATTTGGCCCGCCTGTGAGATGGTGCGCTAGTTGAGCCTTCGGAGAGATGTGCCCGCTTGGCCTGCCTACGAGGATTCCTCGAATAAAAAAAAAGCTTCATTTTGTATTTATAATAATAATAATATTAATAATAATTAGTATTAACATATTTTTGGAATTCATTATTATTATTAGTAGTATAATGTAGATGTATTATTATTATTATTACGCGTCATTACCACAATTTTTCTGTTCTCTCCACTGCAACCAAACACATTTTACCCTTGAGACGGAGACAATTTCTTCTGTTTTATCCATCATAATCAAACATCTCATTGTCTCCACTTTTTGTTTCGTTCTATCTCCGGCTATCAGAGACCGTAACCACATGCGGCGTTATTGTCCTATAAGAAAGGGACAATGAGGTCATATGAACATGCAGCTAAATGAATACACGCAGAGCTGCATGCAAAGCGAAGTGACCAATGATATGGGAATATTCAAACACGATCCCTGTGAAGATACTTGAAGAAAAAGCATTTGGTTTTCTCTCCTTTTTTTATTTATCTTAGTTGAAGTTAACGAGGAGGAAGTTGCAGGCAACCCTGCAATCCCTGCATGAGTAACTACTACTATATCTACATTCTTGAATGTAGCAGACGATTTAATATTATGGGGTGAGGAAGGAGGCGAGGTTAAGTGGTGCGTGTGGAGATGAGTGACAGATATAGAGAGAGAGAGAGAGAGAGGACCAGGCAAAGACAGTAAATTACGCCGCTTTGAAAAGCAGGTTCCTGATGCTTTAATGGCGGCCCTTAGTTTCTGTATAATAAACAAACACAAAAGGGTCTGGTCATTATTTATAATCGGAACTTGACCTCCTTCTTTTTCTCTTTTCCAGATACTAAGCTTTTCTGTCAGGATTTGACTCTTTTGAGTCTTAAATTAGCTGCCATAATTATGTAGCTATTGCCTGAAACAAAGTCTAAATGTTTCTAGGGAAGAAAGCGTTTCATTACTACTCTCTGTAAACAGTTTTAATAAATGCCAACTGCTTTGAGTCAGGTAGTGTTTCGACTGGTGTTGGTGTTTCTGCTTCCTCTTTCAGTCATATCACATATGCAATATCTGTTCTTAACTAGGGCAGACAAAGATATACCATTCTTGAAAAGTAATATTATGATTATACTAATAGTTGAAACTTTTTCCGTTCAGAAAACACAAGCGTGCATATCAAGTACTCCGATTCTAGTCTATGGTCTCTCGTGATAGGAACTTAGTTCGAAAAAGTTTGTGGCAGCTACGTAGAAACTAGTCTAATACTTAGTAATCACCATCCGATTCTAGTCTATGGTCTCTCGTGTTATTAATGCACTTCCCTCGGTCATTTAGGAGCCAAACCCCCCTCGATCTCCACCTATATTTATGTGCGCGTGTGACTGTGTTGAGTACACTTCACAGGACACTGACCGCAGATTTTTGTTTTTTTCCTAGTCTTTGTTGAAGTATATCTAATCTCACACTCGTCTCTCTTCAAGGTTGTAGGAGCAGTACACTCTCATGGTATCACACTTTATGTTCTTTAAGTTTGTTCATTTAAGGTAAACGTATGCATGTCTGTATCTCTTTCAAGTGCTTACTTAGTCTGACGTTTCTTTCTGGTTCATTACAAGGCATATATACTACGGGGGTCGATGATGGTTAGAGGTTGGAGATGTCTTGATGACCGAACACCTGGAATGATGCTTCTTTTAGTTACCATATTCAGTTCTCTACTAACAGTTCTTCTAGGTATCATCTGTCCTTCTGCTTGTTCTTATTTTCATGACGTTTACTTGTGAAATGAAAGTTATTAGAGAAAAAATGGAAGATGATGGAACGAACAGCTCTTGGCAATGAGAAGTCTGTCAAATTCGACATTATCATATAATTCAGACGAGTTTACAGTTCGTCTGATAAACTCGATCCATGCATGTCTACATAATACAGATGAGTAGGACATTGCCAAGTGTCTGTAGCAGATAGTGTTGGTTCCAGTTTAAGGCCCTTGATCCCTGGATTTTAAAAGTTGCTTTGATTAGTTAAATTTTCCAAGTTCAATGACATCAATTCAGGTTTAGATCACAAACAATAGTAAGTTCGGAGATGGGAATTGTTGGTTGTGCAGGCTTTGTTAAGAAAAACAGCAAAAAAGAAAAAAGAGTTCATTTCCCAGATGACCATGCATGCACGCAAACTATCTAGCTATTCTTTTTCTTATGTTTAATTGAAGTTTCTTCATTTTGGCTATGGTTTTAAGGTTAAAGTTTTTGGCTTTTGTATTTGGAAAATGAAATAATTAAGTTACAGTAACAAATGCAGTGTTGGAGTTATTTCATGGAGAAACAGTAGTTGTTAGCCAGGAGGTCGCCATTAAAAGACTAACGTTTTCCAAGGAAAACAACACTCTCTCCGCTAGGAAGCTCCTGCAGTCTACAGGTAAACTAAAACATCTCTTCTTTTAAGCATCAATAAGCAACTCATTTCGACCAGAAAAAGACTATACACGTTTTGTTGGGTACATACTGATCACTGAACTTGCCATTGGGAACATTCATTCTCGCACAAATCTTCTAATTGCCACCATCATGCAAGGGGACTGAAACTGCAAAATTCTTGGGCCTCATTATCTGATTTTGACACTGATGAGCTGTAACTCTGTGCCCTGCAAACAGATTATGGAGATGCAAACCGCATCGGCACTACTTGCTCAAGGGATGATATAGCAATATATCAAGGCTCAGCATCACCACTTCCTAATGGAATCCCATCATTCAATGTTCAAATACTGAATGTATGTGTCTCTGGTTGTAGTATGTCTAACATTCACGTTAGCTGTGGATGGTTTAGCTCAGCCCGGTTGATCAATCCAACCGTGTTTCGACGAGTTGATTATGATGACTGCCTTGTCAATGATGGCGAGGCTCTTGGCCCTGGAGAAATTCTCTCCTTCCAGTATGCCAACAGTTTTCCCTACCAGTTATCAGTCACATCTGTAACTTGTTGCTGAGGCAACTTTTAGCTGCTTTAAACCCAATTACTATTAATCCAGAGCTTCAAAACTTATTGCAGCAAGTCAAAAGTTATAGATTATGCTTGTAGCTGGGTTGGCTTGACTCTATGAACTAAAGAAATTTAACAGTTTATGCCATACCATGACCGAGGATGTTGGCTCAAAAGTTAATGTGATGTTGGTAACGATAGTCACAAGGGAATATACTCTAGTATAAAGCACATGTGCTTGTCTATGATGCATAATTTGCTAAGCTAACTAATTCACCATTCCCAAACTCAGAATATGCAGAAATCTAGCTTACCAAAGTTCTCTGCTAATCTAGCTCAAATTGTATCTTTTAGTTATCAAATGCTCCAGAGGGTCTTGACAAAGAAGAGAGTCTTAGCTTTTCTTTATCATAATAAACAAACTGAAAGAACTAACGCTTTCTTAAGCCACAGTAATTTCCTTTCCCGATAGATATAATATCAAATACAGAAAGGAAAACGAAGTTTTCTGCGAGAAATGTTTGGCATTCACAGCTTATTCAACTCTAGTAACAACAGTGGAATGTTGATACTGAATGCTAGACATTGGAAGTTTTGAGTGCTCAAGATTTCCATCGTAATATCCATAATCATAACTAAACTCAGATACAACAACCATGGCATACAGCACCTGAGTAACTATGTACAAACCGCCCCCAAAGATAACAAGGAGAAGGACTGCTGATACAGGGTTCTTAATCAATTCGACTATGGGCTGTAAAAAGAGCACCTGTACTTGCTGTAAGTGTATACAGGGCTTATCTCCTTATATTTTCCCAGAATTCTTCCATCAATGCCCCTTCAGGACCTAAAGCTAACGCCTTTTGATCACCCATCCCAGCAGAAGCAAAACACCCACAGAAGCAGCTCCCAACACCACAAATCTCGAATGCCCATTTGGAAAAACTTGAAAAAGCTCTCTTTTTGAGACATTTAGACATTTTTCCATCTGGGTTTGAGGTCCATATATATGTGATTGTCTTTATGCTTCAATTCATCAACACTTACTGTAGGATGCACCAGAGTTTTCCCATCAAAAGCTGCTGTTTTTGCAGGCTTGCTGTGTGGATAACTGGGGTTCTATAGTTGAAAAGTTCTCTTCAGAGGTGTAGGAAATAATACAATTTCCAGTTGGTTTGGTGAGATTGGTGTATTGTGGGAGGTAAATAAAACTGTAATCTAAAAGCAAATTTGATGCTCATGGCTAACTCACCTTATCTCCAATCTCTCTGTCATTTGTCAAGAATGCAGGGGCTAAATTTCATGTTTACCATAATTATATGATAATAATGAATTTTTATATTCTTGAATATATGTACAATGTTATTTTATTTAAAGCTAAAATATCTAAATATTCATTAAAATTGTAAGGGTTTTAATCTAAAATAAAAGTAAATTTATGTAGTATATACTCTTTAACATCTTTTTCATCTATTTTTAGAATTAAAATTTCCACATTGTTTTCTTTCCCATTTTTTCATAACATAGTTATGAAATGTTGTTATCACCATAGTCATTATCTCTCATGTAAAGCATACTTTCATTGTTTAGTTAAATTCTAGAGATAAAGTGTGGGAAGTGTGGGAAGAATTATCATATATTATGATATATTGAATAGGAAATATACATCATTTTATATATGACATTACAAGAGAGAAAATAGGAAATTAAATCTAAAGGTTATCTAAAGCTATCTAATGGAATCCCTTAATTTAAGGGATTTCAAACTTATTCTATCTAATATATTTACAACTTATCTATATTTCAATATAATCTATTTACAACTAATCACTATCTCAACACTCCCCTCAAGCTAAGGAATAGATATCTTCTATTCTCAACTTGTATACAAGATCATGAAAATTTAAATTGTTCAGGCCCTTCGTCAGAACATCATTTACGTAATTGGTGTTCTGATGAAACATAGGACATACACATTAACCTTTCTTCCAATTTTTCTTTAATAAAATGTCTATCAATCTCAATATGCTTTGTCCTGTCATGTTGCATAGCATTATGAGCAATATTGATGGCTGACTTATTGTCAAAATAATGCTTCGTAGGACCGTCCCATTTGACTCTCAAATCATCTTGAATAATCTTCAGCCAGAGAATTTCACACAATCCTTGAGCAATAGCCCTAAATTCTGATTCTGTAGATGACCTTGCTACCACATTCTGCTTCTTGCTCCTCCACATTACCAAATTACTTAGTAGTTGATCTTCCATCCCTTGTGGAACCTGCATAGTCAGCATTGATGTAAGCTTTTAGAGCAAGAGCATTGTTTTTCTTGAACAAAATTCATTTTCCTGGGTTGCCTTTAAAGTAATGTAGCATCCTATAAGCAACTTGAAGATGAGGTTATCTTGGATCATGCATGAATTGACTAATCACGCTTACCGAGTATGTTATGTTTGGCTGAGTGTAAGTAAGATATACGAGTCTACCAACCAGCCTTTGATACATCCTTTTATCAACAGCTGGTTCTTCTTTAGCTTCTCACAACTTGTGGTTTGGATCCATTGGTGTAGGGACTGGCTTACACCCAATCTTCCCTGTGTCTACCAATAAATCAGTCACGTACTTCTGTTGAGATATAAAAAACCCCTTGTGTGAAATATGCCACCTCAATACTGAGAAAGTACTTTAGTTTCCCAAGTTCTTTTATCTCAAACTCTTTACTAGTCTTCTCTTCAATTCATGCTTCTCTTTCTCATCATTTCCAGTCACTATGATGTTATCCACATAGACTAGAAGAGCAAACGTTTAATGAAAAAAATGTGATCATCTTGGCTTTGTTTATACCCAGACTCCCTTATGACTTTTGTAAATCTCCCAAACCAAACTCTAGGAAATTGTTTTAACCCATAAAGGGTCTTCCTCAGCTTGCAAACTTTGTTACTAGTGTTTCCCTCAAATCTTGGAGGGATGTTCATATAGATTTCTTCGTCTAAGTCTCCTTAGAGAAATGCATTATTAACATCATATTGTAAGAGCTGCCAATTAAAGTGGACAACCAATGATAACAAAATTCTCACAGTGTTCATCTTTGCAACTGGAGCAAAAGTCTCTTGATAATCAATCTCATAAGTCTGAGTGTACCATTTGGCGACCAATCTAGCTTTATATCTCTTAAGAGATCCATCAGCCTTATATTTGGGTGTGAAAATCCACTTACAGTCAACAATGTTTTTCCCTTTCGGTTGATTAACAATCTTCCATGTCCTATTCTTTTCCAATGCATTCATCTGCTCGCTCATAGCATCCCTCCATTCCTTTTTTGACAATGCCTCAGAAACGGTGTTAGGGATAGTAATGATATTTAAACTCACAATAAATTTTTGGTAGGCTGGTGACAGGTGCTTAAGAGAAACATAGTGAGATAATGGATAAAGTGGTTGCTTAGTGCATTCTCTAGTTCCTTTCCTAACAGCAATAGGTTCAACAAATTGTGTGTGTAAAGGTATGTCAGATCTAACCATGATTTCATTTCTAGAGTCTAGTTGCATTATTGGACCTGTGTTAGTTCTGGAACGACCTTCCTCTTTGAATACACCTGAGAAACGCTAGCTCGGACACGTGATGACACGGGTTCAGTAGTAGAATTAGGAAACTCAAATGTAATTGGTTCAGAGGACTCAGTTGTTTCAACAATACGAGCAGGAGCAAGAGGAAGGTTAAGGGTTTTAAGTGGTTCGAAGGACTCACAAAGTGCTATCTTCCATTGAAATCTCCCTCTGAAGAGAGGACTTGGAGAAAAAATGTATATTTTATGTGAAGGTGACATCTTTAGTGTAACATACCACTCCCATAGAGCATATGTCTAAACATACCAGAGGATATTCGAAAACATACTCTATGAAAGTGGTACATTAAAGACAATCAAACTAACTCATTAAAGGCATCAAACATATCATAAGCATTCTAAGTGTTCAATTCTTCCCATTTCATTCACAAACATAAAAGTTATATGTAATATTACAATTCAGAATCCATATATATACATCACACAACATTTTTAAGAGTTTACTTTCAGTACCAAAAATATAACATGACATGGGATGCTAATACACCAGACATCTATCTAGACTCCTCAAATGCAGCTGATTGGACCTTTGAGCCATTCTTTTCCCCAAAATGCAAGTACTAGACTTCTACCATATAACCTCAGTAGCTAGAACTCCTTTGAACCTAAAAAAAACATTGCAATTTTGATAAGATTGTGAACTCAATAAGTGAACAATCATCGATGTATTTACTCAAGTCAGATAACAAAAAAGTTATAACCCAAATCAACAAGTATATCATACCATCCAGTATTGAATACCACTTCACATTTCATCATACTTCAACAAGTACATCATGTAAGCTAGTATTGTATATCACAATACATTTTCCATTTACTTCAACCATATTACACTACTTTAAAACAATTCAATAATTCATTTGAATTTAATCATATGATACATGTAGGAAGGTATATGCAAATGCACATGTGTTTCCCATTTTCATTTTTGTTTTGTTGTGACCAAGTGCCTATCAAACCAATTTACTGTCCCGTATCCGTTGTGGATACCGAAATCCTTTCTAGCCCGTATCCATTGTGCATACCAAGTCCATGTCATCTGAGCTTGAGGCTCTTTTTCACAATCCTGAGCTCAAAGCTCTTTTCCCACTTCGATCACTCTGATCACAACTCCTTTATCTGATCATGCATTTCAATATGATGAGATGCATCTTTTCATATGCCATGCGTTCATTTCAGTATACCCATGCCTTATATCAAGCTCCTCGGATCTAAGTCCGACATTTATAAATCAATTGTACCCACATTTTATATTAAACATTCAATTCATATAGAAGCACATATAATTGAGTTTACACATTTAAGTTAACTTGCAGTATGCTCCAGAAAAGCTATTGCCTCGATGTTCCGGCAATATCTGGGTATTAACAATCACCTTTCGCGTTTATCGTCGTACAATACACATATAGTTCACAAATCACTAATTTGTTTGATCATATGAATATACAATCATGTACATGTATATGTATCATGTTTCAATGCATGCTCAATTGACTTTCCTGGTATTTACTATCATAGAAATATCTTGACCATTCAAACATTATAGCTTGATTTACTCCAAATTCATCAATTATACATTCATACAACTTTTCTAGCAATATATATTCATTCAATTACCTAATTCTTATTCAGAATTACCTCATGTTATTCAATGCTCCTTCATTTATGCCTAATACACATTACTCATATCCTTAAGATCATGTTGGCATTCATAAGAATACCTTTATTCCTTTATCACGTTATAATTTTCCAGATTTGGCTACATTGATACCAAAACAATACATTCTTTAAGTTATGACATCAATTAATAACCTAAAATTATCAAGATTTTTAACCAATTAATCAAGCAATAATCTAGGTTCATTCTAAGCCTTAATCAAGACCAATTACACCAATTTAAAGTGACTTTTACTCATATGGTTCAACATGTACATAAAACAGAAATTATCAATTCAGAACTAGGCCCACAATCATGGGGGACCTCTCCACGATCGTGACAAAAGCTAGTGCAACAGGCCACAATCGTGCACTGTCTTTCTTCCTTAATTCTCCACGAATTTCACATGTTTAAAGACATCAATACTACTTGAATTTTTTTTCCAGAATTCATGTCCTATAAAGCTACTTCATTTCATGCTAGTCCAGCTTCCATATTGGTTACATTAAATCTCACAAAATTCTACTCATTTGCTGCATTACCATTCATTTTATACCATCATACATACAATCCTAACTGTTCCAAATTTGAAAACACTTCATTAACAACTATCTGTAGTATGAATTTATCATCAATTATACCTCAAATCCCAACTTAGATCATCCATATAACAACCCATAAACCACTGTTATCATGCATCCAAAAACACAACAGAAGATACCCCTTTTTATTCATCACTTTCTAGCACAACTTTAACATCAACACTATATTCAATCCATCCCTAATCAGTCATCGTATCACATTTCACAAAGATCAATATTTCACTTACTTGTTTAGCTCAAATGCCACCTTAATGTATCAAGCTTGCTTTTCATCACATGTATGCAAGATCATCTCAAGAACAAGGTGGGAGTAGGATGGTTTTAGCAAAGATAAGAAGATGACAACAAATTCAACAATGTTCTGCTTCTAAAACTATCTTTATAAAAGATTTTTACATGGATTTTAGTGTGACAATTGAATAGAATTTAGGCAAAACACAAAGATGTGAGGGGGAAGTACATTTCGGTAGTGAGAGGGAGGAGAAGGAGAGAGTACAACAAAAACAACAAATGAAAAGATTATGTCATATGTGTGTTGTGTGATATGAATGGAGAGGACACTTGTCAAGGGTCTAGGCCAGCTACATGTCCTCTCTTTAGGCTGCCAAATGTCACTGAGTTTCTAGGTCATTTGTCACTTAATTCTACTGTCATATGTCACTCAATTTATAGACTTAGTCATCCTAAATTTTCACATGTCAATTATCTCTACTTGAAAAAATTTTAGTCTAAATGTACATTTTAATACATCAATCTTTCAATTGTGACAAATAACTCCAATTTACTAATTATAATCCATCAATTCTTTTTATTGGTAAATCAAAATATAAGACATTAAAAATGCACAATCATGTCTCAATTATTTAGAAACTCATACCCTGGAACATATCAATTGAGTGTAATTTTTCTAAATCAAAATTCTTGCGTATATGCCCATATTATGCACGTGAATGAAATCATAAAAATCATATTCTAATTGCACCAAATTCATTCTAATATGTTGTAATTCAGTTATCTAATACTTAATCCCTTAACAGGTTTGGAAACCGGCTATTACATTTAGAAATATAAAATTTCCTAAATGACGGATTGTAACACTTGTATCCCTTTTAAGTAGGTAAGTAACCAAGGAAGACACATTTGATGGCTCGGGGGTCTAGTTTGTCTCTATGTTGGTTATGGACATGAACAAAGGCAGTGCATCCAAATACCCTAGGTGTGAGGCCATTTGAGATTATGAAGTGCGAGTAAAAGTTATTAAGAATTTTTATGGGATTTTTGTTGTCTAGCACACGTGATAGAAGTCTATTTATCATGTATGTGGTCGTAAGAACTGTCTCTCCCCAATAGGATTTATGGACATTCCCTTGAAAGAGTAAGGCTCAGGTGGTGTTGAGTAAGTGCCCATTTTTTCTTTCTACTACCCCGTTTTGTTGAGATGTGTTAACACATGATGAATCATAGATAATGCCCTGTGATTGAAAGAAACGTGACAAAGTCTGGTTGAAGTAGTCTCTGGCATTGTCTGTCCTAAAGCTTCTTATTTGAACCCTTAATTGGTTTTGAATCATTGAGTGGAAATTAGGTGTAACAAGGCTAACATCAGATTTTTGTTTAAGAAGAAATAGTCATGTAACCCGAGTGCAATCATCAATTAAGGATACAAACGAACGAGTCCCAGA
This sequence comes from Erythroxylum tenue, assembly GCA_027568955.1. Classification (NCBI taxonomy): domain Eukaryota; kingdom Viridiplantae; phylum Streptophyta; class Magnoliopsida; order Malpighiales; family Erythroxylaceae; genus Erythroxylum; species Erythroxylum tenue. The sequence continues at coordinate 3,757,580 of JAOSBM010000204.1, read as the reverse complement.
AATATTAAGTATAGTAGAGGGACTCCATATGTCACTATATGAATTAAATGAAAAAGATGAGAGCTTCTTTTATTGCTACTAGGAAAAGATACTCGAGTATGTTTTGCAAATTTACAAACATCACAATGAAATTCATAAATATCTAATCCTTGAAACAAATGAGGAAACGTGACCTTTAAAACTTTAAAAGATGGATGACCTAGGCGTAAATGAAATAGTCGAATGGTATCTTTATTTGAGGAACTGAGAAATGACAAAGACAGGTTGCTCCTAACTCTTTGAGGCAATTTAAGTAGGCACTCCTTTCCTTAGCAAGTCCAATCCTCCTCTCCGAGATCGGATCCCGAAAAACAAAATGAGAAGGAAAAAAGTAGCATAACATTTAAGAACATGGGTAAGTTTTTAAAGAGAAACAAGGCTAGATGACAGTCTTTTATATGGAGAACCTTTTTAAGAATAAGAGTAGGTGTGATGTGTATATCTCTGAACCCTACAATAGTAACTAGAGAGTCATTGACCACTACAATCTTTTTGTACTTGGGCATGGGGTATATGTGTGGAAGAGTTGAGATGTCAGTGTCATATGGTTTGTGACACCCAAGTCTATTATTCAAGAATTGATATAAAGATTTTTTGAGGCATTCATGCAAAAAGGAAGTAAAGTTTTTACCTGAAAGAGCCAAAGAACAAGTCTAAGAAGGTTTTTCAATAGTCCCCAATAAGCTTCTCAGCTTCTCAATTTCTTCACTATTTAATACTCCTGTTTCTGAATTTTCCTCAGCTTTGGGTTGTTCTACCATATGTGCTTGGGACCTCAATTGTCCCCCACGATTTCTCCATTCTCGGCTTGGTGGTTTACCATATAGTTTCCAACATATTTCCTTTGTGTGCCTCAGTTTCTTGCAGTGGGTGCACCAGAGGTTGCTCTTATTCTCCTTCCCCTGGTTTTCCCTACCAGAATGTTTATATAGATCACTATTTCCTTTGTCCTGATGATCACTTTTTGCTATTAAGGCTGACCCGTCCATGATTTGTGGTTCAAGCATAACACTCCTTCGGCTTTCTTCTGCTCGAATCAATGAGATTGTCTCTTTTAAAGATGGAGTGTCCCTTTTTCCAAGGATTTGGATCTTGACCTGATCAAATTCAACATTCAATCCAACCAAAAAATCATAAACATGGTCTTTTTCAATGAAGTTCTTCAAGATGACAACATCCCTAAGAAATTTCATCTCGAAAACTCGATAATGATCAAGTTCTTCCCACAGATTCTGTAGCGAGTTTGCATATTCTGTAACAAATTTGTCTCCTTGTTTAGCAGCTATAGTTTTGACCTTGATCTTGTACACTTGAACAACATCACGAGCCTTCGAGTATGTGCGACGAATGTAGTCCCAAATTTTCTTTGCAATGACAAGAAACATATCGCACTAATTATAGGATCCATAGAATCCTATAGCCAGGACATTATCATGGAATCCTCCTCATCCCATGCTTCAAACATTGGGCTATCCCTAGTCAATCCTATTTCAAGAAGATGACTAAGCCTCCCTTTGCCCTTTGAGGTATCTGCAGACAAATTAAGACCATTTGTGATAATTCTTCCCATTAAGCCTACAGGAAGCCCAAAATTTTTATAAATCACCAATTTTCTAAATGATACTAAATTCTTCTGGAGGATTCGAATTGGTAGAGACAGAAGTTTTAAGAGGTTGATATGATAAAGAAGAAGATACCACAACAATTAAGGCTACCCAAATGGGAATCACAGAAGGAGCAATGCAGCGATGAAGCTGAAACAAACAAAAGAAGAACCAAAAATAAGGATTTGACAATGCAATAATGAAGGCTGCTCAAAGAACAAATCCCAAAAAAAAAGAAACCCTGCGACTAATACCATATGGGAAAGAATTTTCATATATTCTGATATATTGAATGGGAAGTATACAACATTATATAGGACATTACAAGAGAGAAAACGAGAAATTAAATTTGAAAGGTTATTTAAAGCTATCTAATGGAATCCCTTAATTTAAAGGATTTCAAACTTATTCAACCTAATCTATTTACAACTTATCTATATTTCAATATAATTCATTTCCAGCTAATCAATATCTCGACAAAAAGCAAAACTAAATTGAAAATGAATATTTAGATCACCAATAAATATTTATAACTAAATCAATAAATATTTCTCAGCAAATAATAATTTTGCTGCATAATATTTTGATCACTACCTAGAAACAAACAACATACTCCTGATACTAACAGGAATCACCATAGTTTACAATTCAATGGAAGATGAAGCATTTTCCTATATCAGATTAGAAAATCTTTCTAATGTACCAAAAGAAATGATAAATACTGAAAGACAGTTGGTTCTGGCTTGGACTACAGAGAGCAAGTATGCACTTCTGTAAATTTGTAACTGGTTAATTTCTTTCCTCCATAAATGCAAGTCTTTGTGTTGGTAAGATTGATGCTTCATGTGTGAGGTAAAGCTAAAGCCAAGTGTTCATCCCTCCGAAGCAAAATGAATAGAATGAAGAAAACTTCTACAGTTTGACTGAGACCAAGGATGCAGCAGTTTCATGGCGGAGCAATCCCCTTCTTCACAAGCATGTCATAAACTCTATCAACTTTGATGGGTTCAATCTTGAATAAGGGATATGCATCGGATTTCTTCGCAACGTTGCCATTGAAGATTTCTTTCGTCATCACCTCTTGCATTTTAAGATAGAGAGGTGGAGAAAGCTTGATCTCAGAGCATAGGCGTTTTTCCTGCCACGACACAGAAATAATCAGGTCTAAAAAAATATATGAAGTGAAGCATAAAACTGAAACTAAGGAATCTAAACAATATATGTACTGGATAAGTGTAATTAATCATTTTAACTGCCAACACAAACAGCAGTCTAGGAAAAATACATCTATAGCTAATAAACAATCATCCACATATGTACACATAAATCACAGAATAAGAATCTACCACTTACAGTTTCAGACAGTAATTGTATCTGAGAAAATTGGGTAATGTCCAAATCATTAGCATTGCTTGAAGAGACCTGTCCAGGTCTTGAATTTGAATCCCTGCCGGCAGACTCTGAAGCCAAGAATGCATTTCCTTGATTGCTTGGACCAGGTTGAGCACCTTCTTTTATTCTCCTGGAATTTTCTTCAGTTTCTCTTTTCCTTTTATGGTCCAGGTATCTATCTGCCTCTGCTGATGAACGACAACCTGCAGCTTGAGCTTCCTGCAGTGTTATCACAGTTATGACAATCGGTCAGACATTTTCATGTGGAACATGAATTCTAGATTTATAAGACCACATATGAGTTTGGATCATCACGATAGTGGAAGTACTTCCTTTTTATGCCTGTCAAACCTTATTTTTATAGAAAAATGCAGAACAAAGACAGTATGCCACAAAATTTACGTTCTGTTAACAAAGACTTTTTATAAGGCCCAATAACTCCAAAGCAGAGCATCATATACCAGTAAGTATAGATGCAGTCTCGGGGATGAATCATATACCTTAAGTTCCTGAAGTCTTTTCAGCATTCGGCGCTCAGTGATAACGGTCTGAAGAAGATCTTCATGCTCTTCTTTGGAAAGATATCGCATGAAGACATCATAGCGCCGACATAATTCCCTCTCTTCGGCAGACAAGTCCTTCTCAAAAGGATTTGGATGAAGCAAATTTCTTTCTAATATGAAATTCTTCCTACGCTGTCTCTCATCAAGCCTGCAAATGCCAAATCATTTAAGCAAAATAGTTTAGATTTACATGCAATCAACCTGTTAGTAAAGCTGTCAACTGTCAAAATCAATCAACATAAATGAAAAGCAAATATCAATAACGCAACATTATGCAGATACAAAAGCAAGTTATTAATTTCACCAAAAAAATATTGGTTTATCAATTCTCATTTTTACAGCAAATTCATTATTAAGTTATGGAATAACCTCTTTGAATAGATTCGGAGCACACGCAATTTGAGCTCTCGCTCTTCTTCAGTGTCTGCATCTTTAAATTCCATCTCAGCCAGCAACTGCTCAGCATCATTGTCATATTCAGGATCAAATTCCTGCCTTTTTGGGTTATAACCACTCGACCCAATTAGAGACGAGCCCTCATTTACAGAAGACAATGGTTTTTCCACTTTAGGATCCTTTTCGGTCTGAGTGTCAGCTGTATTAATAAAAATGATCGACTCAAAATTAATGCTTTCATCAGAACTGGAGTGAAATTGCTACAAGAAGTTGACATCATACATGCAGACTTGTATATGTTACAAACTTGACTTATAACCTAGAAGTATGCAAGTTAACAAATGACAATGGCTAAGATAAATCCAGTTCAGTCTATAGCATTACAAATGAAGCACAATGTCATAGGTGATTGATACATCTTCAGACATCTCCTACCCATAACATCATAAATGCCATTGTGCATTCCATTTTAGCTATACTACAACAATAGAGGTGCTACATATTGTTCAACGAGATCATAACATTGTGCATCATAAATTAACTTTAACTCGATGCATCCAATGTCTTCATAACTGCAGCAAAAGCTGGTAAGATAAACCTAGGCAGAACTAGTACATAAACAAGATTATAAATTGGAATGAAACATCTGCAGCAATTTGCAATGATAAGCCAACACACCTGCAGATGGTAAACGATTAGGGGGACCACCTTTATGCATTTCTTCAACTCTGTATCCATTGAAAATAAATCTAGCATTAGAAGGTATATAAGCTACGTAAATAATGCACATCTAAGAAACAATGACCCATACTTAATCCTTGAAGGAGAAAATGGAGATTCCTCCTTCACTGCATGCTCCCCAAGTGATGAAGACCCTACAAGTCATGAACAATTTTAACAAGAAAATTCATGAAGTAGAAAATTAAGACAACAATTAACATAAAATGCAGGCAAATCAGGATATTTGCAGGTTTGCTTCATAAGTCAACAATTTCTTGTTTAATACGAGGTAATAGTGAACTGAATCCATTACTGTATTGTGGGGAAAGTTTACAGGCATTCCAATCACTCAGTGGAGAATTGAAAGTCCAGATCAAGAAAGAGAAAGGGAGAATAACAAGTGTCATAATGTACCTTTTTTGTCCTCTGCATGCCCTTTGGCCATGGCAAGAAGCTCATTTTTGTTTTTTCCAACAACATGAGACAAGTCCTACAGAAAAGAAAAATCAACACAATGTTTCGAACACATTTTAAGGTAAAATTTTACTTTCTGAACAAGACACAATATCATACTGGCAGAGGGAAGTTTGGAGAATTCAAATAAACATTTGTATAGTGTTCAATGCACAACTCTTTGCTCTTTGTCCCCACATGCTCAGCAACTTCCGCCCAGTTTCCCAAGCCATACATTTCAATGCCCTAGAACCAAAGTTACATAAATCAGAGGAAACAAATATGTTGTATACTTCTGACAGAAAAACTTCCACCGAATGAACCATCTTTAAGAAAAACAGAAATAAAATCACCTCTAAGAGTAGTATCTCATCATCTGCATTCCAGTCAGGGCAGATAAGAGGGAAGGATAAATTATCCTGCAAAAATGAAGAACAAATTTCCATACATTATAGACGCAGAAGTTCTGAACCAAACAAGTTAGGAGCAAGAAAAGAGACTAACCATAACCCTGTAAAAGTGATTGCATTTATGAGGGGTCACTTCAGCCCCAACACTGAAGCATTCTATGCATAGATCAAAATCAGGGCATACAGCACATTTGATGCGGATCTTTCCTGTTATATCTTTGTTGCAATAGTTGCAATGGTATAAAGCCCTCTTACCATCACTTGTTCCTTGACCTGATTAGGAAAAGGAAATATTTAAGGGGATAACAGAGAAGAAAATTTTGATAACAGAAAATAGTAAACCTCGAATGGAAACCTAAGATTATCTTCACCTTTACACAATTACAATTTTCTTAAGCCTTTATTTAAATTTACCAATCAGAGTTATATATTCGGGTGGACTACACTAAACAGAACTCTAAACAGAGGCTCCTAGATAAGATAGAACTATAATCTATTAATCTTAAATTTAAACCTCATAGAATACAACATTTTCTGAAGTTAACTACTCAATTGAAGTTTCCTTTCTCACAATCTTTGCCGAAGCGAAAAAAAGTACCCGAAGATGAAGACTCTAAATTTTCACCGCTGCTAGCATGCTTCTTCCTTCTTGACCTGAATTGCCAAAAGAAGTTAATGAAAGTGAACCGAAAGAAACAGTTTCAATTAAAAATGAGATGTGGAAAACGGTTTCAATTGAAAAAGTAAGAATACGGAGGTAAAGAATGAATATAAACACAAAGGGCCGATTGTTTAAAAGGAAGGTCATTGAAATAACAGAAGCGTTTAACAGGCTTGTTCTCTCCCTTTTTTTTTTTTGTTGGATATATGTTAAGAAAACTTCAATTCCTAAAATGCATCTCACAATCTCCGAATCTTTCATAATTGAACTACCAGTCCCAACCTTTCCAATTTCCCATTTCATGGAATAGAGAAAAAAAAAACTGTGAACATTTAAAGAACCGCACATAAGCAAAAACGATTAAACAAGAAGCATGTTTAAACATTAAAACAGCTCAAATAACTAAATTGAGGAACAAACCTCTGTGTGGGGTCTTCATCAGCAGAGTGGAAGTTCCCACGAGAACGACCCATGTCTTCTTTAGGCTTAGTTCGCTGACGGGCAACTGTGTATGTTGAGAATATACGGAGATGAAATCTAATGCATCTTGCTACAGTCAATTCACGGGCAATAAACAAGAGCAAGAACAGACGGATATTTATAGCCCAAGAAGGTGAACCAAAACCCTAGTAGTCAAAATTCCTTCGGAAGTCGTCAAATTGCAAAATTGGCAGTGAAAGCCGCATCTTCCACAAACGAGTTTCAATGGGTAACTTTCAAATTTTCGTCTTTTGTCAGAATTATGCGTCTGTGAGTGAAAGCTCCAAACTTGGCAGAACACACAAGTAGGTTAGATGTAAGTTCCAGATAGACATAACAGGTTTGCTTCAATAAAGCTTATTAGTTTCTCAGAACTTGTGTCCTTTTAAGGATTTTGGCTTAATTAAGTTCGCGGTGACTGAGACGGTGGGCTGTTTGGTGAAAGTGACTAGTTTTGCTTTGCCATATGTGACAATTGCCGAACAGAGGGAAGCGACAGTACGAAAACAAGCTCAAATATGGTTTTGACTTTTCAATTTTCATTTTTACCTTTTGTGTCTCAAATAATATTTTTTGATAAAGATGTCTCAAATAATATAAAAATTGGTTACTAACAAAAAGTTGATTTATTATCTTAATTGGTATTATAATTCTGTCTCATTCCACCTACTTACCTAACTAACTGCTTAATTTCACGAACTTTTAAGAAGTTAATAATTACTTTTTCACGACCAAATTTTTTTAATAGAATCTTACCTGTAAAGTGAAAAATACTTTTTTAATAGATATGATTTAGGGGACGGTTGGTTTGTACGAGAGAATGATAATAAGAATGGGAATGAATATAGTGAGTAATGGGAATGAATATTATCATTATAATTATGATGGTCGGTTAAAAAGAATGAATGATTACCATTACCATTGATAGTGGTTGGTTTGTAAAAAATAATGTAATGTAATTAATTACAATATTATAATTAATTAATTACATTATTTTAATTAATCAAT
>JAOSBM010000204.1:3738927-3749754 GCA_027568955.1 Erythroxylum tenue | reverse complement strand
ATAATATTTATATGCATAAATAATTTTTATTACAAAATAAAATATAGTTAACATTAAAAATAGTTTTTATTTTTATATTATAAAACTCTTTTAAAAAGCTCTTTTTTAAATGACAGTCAAACAGTCAACTGACTTTTTAAAAAAAAATTTCAAAAAATATCTTTAAAAAACTCTACTGATATAAACCGAATCAAACAGAGGCTTAGTAGAGAAGTTATTTATAAATTTTGTCTAATTTCACAAAAAAAGGAGGAAAAATTCTATGTGCGTTTTTTCTTTAGTATCTAAACTATCCATAGTTTTAAAAACCGGACCGGACCGACCGATAATCGGTCTGCTACCCGGTCCGATTCACCATTAAAAACCGGTTCTTAATTGAACCAGTGAGAACCGGTCGAACCGATCCGACCACTCGTTCAATAAATTTTTTTATTTTTATTTTTTAGTATATTTTTGTATTTTTTAAAATATTATTAATATTATATATAATTAAATATAATTATTGCATAATTATGACGTCACACCAGTTCGGCCGGTGGTTGAACCGATCGAACCGGTCAAACCGATAACCAATAAGACCTCCAATTCGATGGTCAATTCGGGTTTCAAAAGACAAAAACTATCAGATATCCACCGAATCTAATGGCCATCGTCGCCTCCAATGCTGTTAAATTAGCTCCACGACCTTTTCCAGGAACAGTATATACATGTATATATATTATTCATATTGCTGTTAAATTAGCTCCGCGACCTTTTGCAGGAACAGTTTATTCCTTTTACAACACATTATATATCATGACGGGGAATCCACTTTATAGATCCACAAAATTCTTATACATTTTAAAGTAATTGGAAATTGAAACTTAAATCAAAGTGAAAAGGAAAGAGTCCAATGGAAGTTCATCTGAAAGTACAGCTCCTATTTCACTGCCTCCCTTCAGCATCCGTCACAAACAGCTATGATCTTATGGAGTCCAATGGAAGTTCATCCGAAAGTACATCTCCTATTCTTCACAGCAAACAGGACACTGGAACTCATCCAACAGTTTCTTTGTATCATCTCATAACGTTCATAATAGTTATAGGAACTAACGAAATTTTCATCAGCACCCATCAAATGGAAGCCCATCGGTTCTCAATACACACCACATTGTGAGGTAATAATGGCTTAAACCGGGGGTATCTGTAATAAAGAGAAAACACACACCATCCAAACTGTCACCATCAACTCTCTGATACAATTTCCGATAACTTACAAAACATCAAATCTAGTTGACCATGCTTGCTCTCAAGCAGATTTCTACACCGAAACTCATGGGAGCAGATCTGTTGTTCCTATTCAGCTGTGCCGCTGTGCCTGAAGTTGTTGGGATTTATGCAGGCTTCAGGCACAGGGGGCACGGCAAAATGGGAACAGCAGATCTAAGGCCGAAACTCATGTCCTACAGGGAACCATCTGCCTTATAATAAAATGCTGAAATTAAAAGTAACTGCTCATTCTATTGAAAATAATTCGAAATCATCTCAAGCTTCATTCTCAATTTCACTTCAGCATAGAAAATGTATTAAAGCATATTCCAATATATCATATGCAAATGCTCCTTTTATGCACAAAGAAAATGGTGAATAACATAGACCACAAAATACCTTCATTCATATTTTATTTGATTCTGGGATTTGTGCTAAAAAGTCTTTCGCATTGTGAGCCACCTCAGCCTCCAGGATAGCCTCTAACACTATATCAGATCCTTTCACATCATCTGACAGATGAACCATAGACTTCTCTTAGCATAAAAATATCCCATAGACTTCTCTTAGCATAAAAATATTATGTATGAAAAAAGTGAAACTTTCATGAATTAGCTCAACAAAAGAATTACTGACCTAAATGTCAAGAACATCAATAATCAATAATAAAACGCAACTTTTCATGCAATAATCAAGATTTTAAAAAGTGATTCAATAAAGACACATATTTATGATGTAGCAACAGTTTGACAGTGCTTAAGAGGAAGCACAAAATAAGAAAATAGAAAAACCTGGAAGGTGCAATTGTAAATCAAGAGGTGAAATCTACATTACTTCTGCAGGAATTATAACGAGAAAAGAACAAATAAATTTTACAGGAAAAAAGAAATTTTAATGAAAAATCTAACAATAAGTAACTCAAAATCAGCCATGTTGATATGAATTAATATAAAAGGAAAATTTATGGGTTGCAAGTATTGCACCAAAAAAATTGTGGTAAAACACCACCTAACATCTGCAACTTCTTACTTCAGTAATAAATCTATAGGTTACATCAGTGTTTATTGTCACTACTTGAGGAAGAGAAAATTGGCTACTTGAGTTTAAGCTTGAAGAGAGTGTAAAATCAGACAAGGATTAACCAATTAATGTTTTTTAGTAGTAGGTAGCTTTCTAGAGCTGGATGTAGCGAATCTGGAGGATCATCATGCTGATGTCTCCAAATATATGCGGATAGGAAAAACTACAGTACGACAAGGAACTACAAATTCTTATGTGGTAACATCAACCACACTACTATGTGAATCTTTTTAATCCATGTTAGAATAGGTAATACTAGAGTAATATAGTGATATCCACTTAAGTGTGCTATAAAGGGAACACCATGAAGACAAAAAGGATCATAATTATATAAAAAGGGAGAAAAGAGCATTACCCTTGCGCTTCGGTAATAAACCGGCACTTTCAGCAGACACAGGCAAAACATCAGCAAGACTAGCATCTTCAAACAGTATTTCTGCATTTGGACCACTCTGTGATGACGCATTCTTCAAGGCCGAGGATTCAGACAACCTTGCAAATGCAGTTGCTTGGCTGTGTATAATAGATGTATCTGAGGCTTTTGAACTGGAACCCTAGGATTACAACAAAGCTTGAACGAAGGGAAATTTAACACTAACAGGCTGCATACTACAAAGACATTAATAAGAAAAAAAGAAAGTACAAGAGCCAGAATTTTTCCAACTAAAACCTTGAACATGGTAGTTGTTGAAACACTCTGTGCATTTGCTTGCTCACCAGAAACTCCATAAGCAGTAACTTGGGGTGCAGTATCTGAATCTGGAGTTCCAGGTGCATTGTCATCTGTCTTGACAAAGATTAGCAAGTCCTAACTGGAAGAAGCTACCCTCTAGAAACAATTTGCAAGAACAAGATACTGAAGAATACCATTGGAAGAAGATGTATTGTGGAGATTATCCACTAGCCTTCGAGTCACAGGACCAGGATTCAAGACAGAAATGCTTCGGATTTCATGTCGAATAGCTTCAAGTTGAGCCATTGTATCTTGAAGTTCCTTGTGAACCTAAGGTACAAAGTGCGCATATTTGAGGAGGTGAATAACAAGAAGAAAACCCAACAATCTGAATCTCAAACTGATACTTTGTAGGCCGCCTGATGATAAAAGTTCAGGTCCAGAAAAACTGAACCAAATAATTTAACAGCAAAAAACATTGCGTACACAAAATGTTCCAATGTCTTGATGTACAATTGAAGCCTCACAAGTTATAACGTAAACAAACAAAGGACAGGCACACAGTACTCAACCAAAATAATGCAGGAGGAAAAAAAACTAAAAAAGAAGACATAGAAATGTACCTGACGAGCTTGAGTTTGTTGCATAACGTTCTCGAACTGACCACGAGCGAGTTGAACGTAACCAATGGCTCTACCAGCTAGCCTCCCAGCTGTTCTCGCCACAATCGGAAGATCCTTGGGCCCTAATCACATTCCAACTTAGAAAATCGTAAAATTAAATCCACTTCCAATTTAGAGGAAATTAAACATGAAAAGTTACCGACCGATTAGCGCAGCCGTAGCTCCGAGCAACAGGAAGATTTCTCCGTACGAAAGCCCAAGCATAATTCCGAAAGAGTGGGTCTTGTGTCAAGTGAGTTCGTTGTCTCTGAATTTTGGTTCTCAACTTCTTCTATGCAGAAACATGGCTTCACATGCTCTTCTGCAGCTCCTATGGAAGGGAAACATATGAGCTTATTCTGTGACCTGGTAAACAATGGATCCAATGTCAGGCTTGAGAAAAAATAGACCATTCTCTTGAAACCCAAAAACTGTTTTGGTTCAGATTTTTACACGGGGATAGTAGCGTGAGATTGCCGAGGTATACTGCTTGGAGAGAGGAGAAGAGAGGGTTATGTTCTTCTTGAGAAAGAAAAAAAATGAGGGGTGGGAGAGGTTGGCTATCGTGGTCGAAGATCGTCGCCTGAAAGATTTCACAAGCAGCGATCACAATCACCATCTCCCATAGTGGACTTTCAGTTTCACCATTACTATCACAAACCATCTTCCATTATTTCCAAAACCACCTAAAGGGCTTCCATTGAATTAAAACAAGGTTTTGTTGGCGATAACCAAAAAAGGAGAAACCAACCTTTAATTTCTTGCTTTGTTCATCTTTGGTAACGTTAACCATGACAAGAATATTTCCTGTGGGGTAATTCAGTGTCTGGTACCGTACCATCCTATTTTGGTAACTGCATTGAGTTTTATGCCCTTGATCTTTCGAGAAACAAGCTCATTGGGTCAATCATTGAAGATATTTTCAATTTAAAGAAGTTGAGCGAGCTTTTGCTTCTAGGTAATTCATTATCACAAGGATTTCCGAGAGGTGTCACAAATTGCTAGTCTTTAGTTAGATTGAGGCTTGGAGAAAACTAAACCAGTTACATAATTTGGTTTCTTAATCTGTATATGAATCATTTCTCTGTGGCCTTCCATTTGAGATTTCCAACACCAGTGTTCTTGAGCTGTTGGTGATAATCTAATCCCTCACCCAATCGAACCCCATTAAAAAAAAAACACAAAACATAACTTGATTCTGCAACTTTATCATCCCATAACAATCTTGGAAAAACAAAAACGATAAAAGGAGGAATATTGAGGTAGAGAGAGTGTGTTTTTACGTACTGTGGGAGAGTTGGCCGACGTCGAGACACCTGCTGGAACGGGAACTGATGGGATTCCAAATCCTGTTTTTGGTGTCGAACGAGAAAAAGGATAAAAGAATTAACCTCAACGGAAGTGGCGACGATCGAAGAGAAGGAAATCAACTTGATGGGAAAGAATAGGAATAACTTACACAGGAGAGAGGGACAGACGATCGAAGGCTGGGTTGGCTTGAAGAGAGAGTGAAGTTTCTGGAGAAGAGGATCACGTGGAGAGTGAAAATGGATTTACATTACAGGCGGTAGTCAAGGATAGTTTTGTCTTGGACATATGACTTATTCCGGACGGGCAAGTTTGTAGGTGTTTTATTCTGTCCAATAAATCTCAGTCATTCATTTATGTAAATTCTATATTAATTTATATAGGGCCTATATAAAATCCGCATAAATTAATAGCTGAGATTCACTGGACACAATAAAATATCATAAAACTGGACAGAAAATCTTGTTCCGCCTCGGAGTAGTTTTCTCGGAGTAGATGAAAACAGGTGGGAGTTTCATCATCTGCCATTGACACTGCTGAACTAATGTTAGTTCGGATAATTGTCTTGAATGACATATTCTCCATTTGAAGGTAAAAATAATGTTATTTTACTTATACTTAACAGACTATTTTATTCAGCTGACTTTTCAACCATTGCTTTGGAATGATTCAAGAATGGACTGGAAGCTCAATCAGATATAGTTCAGGAGCCAAACTTATTGAATTTATACCATCATTCCAGAGTAAGACTACCAAAATCACTGAAGAGATATCTCAAACTTCCTTCTATAGACACTTTGCAGAATCTGCAAATATAATATTGGATCATTTTCAATTCTTGGGTTCTCCTACTTTCTAGCTTGAGATCACTTTTGTCTCTATAAGATATGTGACTTGTGATTCTTCTACTTGCAGGTATTGTAGTAGACAGATTGTAGCTTCCAATTCCCCTAATCATTCTCTTCCACATTATAATTCAATTTTTCTGCTAAAAAAGTTCTGAATCTGCAGGACAGGACTTTTTAGGCTCTTTATCTTGCATTCTCTTAGGCAACTAGCTGACGAGCATGAAACCTTTATGCAACTACAGCTACAGCTTGTTGAAAAGGTTCTGCAGTGATTATGTTATTGTATATGATTGTTCACTTTGATGATTCATTCCCTTGTCTGAGGTTTCTATGCATGAGTGCAGGACAAAATCTGAGTTAGTAACTAGATCTTGTCTTTTCAAGATGCACCGTTCCATCTCTAGATTCTACACTAAAACTCGTAGGAATACTATAATTTGATGTCTTAGTAGTCTCTGTTGAGTTCATATCCATTGCAGAATAAGGTCTTGGAGGCAGCTTCAGGAGTTCAGCTTCTCCTTCAAGCATCTCTACAACGTTGTTCATGGAAGGTCGAGCATTTGGGCTGAACTGTATGCACCATAAAGCAACTATAATCATCTTCTTGGTTATTTTCCTTTCTTCTTCAGAGGCATCTGCGAATTCGATATCGTTTTCTTTACTGTATTGATCATAAATCCAACTAGGAAAGAATGCTTGGCTTGAATGTTCGGCTAAAGCGATGAAATTTCTCCTTCTGCCTGCTATTTCCAGCAACAACATTCCAAAACTGTAGACATCAGCTTTGTGGGAAATGCCTCCAATGTTCTTGTAGAACAACTCTGGAGCCATGTAACCAATTGTCCCTCTTGCTGCTGTTAGAGACACAATATTGTTATCTGTTGGGTACAATTTCGCCAGTCCAAAATCCGAAATTTTCGGAACAAGATTCTCATCCAGGAGGATGTTGTGAGGCTTGATGTCAAAATGCAGAATTTGCATGTTACAACCTCGATGCAGATATTCAATTCCACGAGCTATTCCAAGAGCAATCTCAAACAACTTCTCATTGCTGATGTGGTTACTAACATTTCCAGAGGAAAATATGTATTTATCCAGAGAACCATTAGACATGAAATCGTATACAAGAGCATGATTCGATCCTTCTACACTGAAGCCGATGAGACGCACGACATTGACATGGTGGATTCTTCCTATTGTGGCAACTTCATTAATGAAGTCTTGTCCATTAGCTCTGGACTTACCCAGCATCTTTACTGCTGCAAAGCTGCCACTACGAAGCTTCCCTTTGTAGACACAGCCATATCCACCTTCACCTAACTTATTCTCAAAGTTCCTGGTCATCTTCTTGATATCTGAGTATGAGTACCTAACTGGCATAAGATCACCAAAACGTTGCAGGAAGTCTTCAATATTATCATACATGGACAAGTGCCTTCTTTGCCATTTATAGATCAAGAAGATTACAACGCATGGACCTCCAATAAAGAATAATGCCACATGGTATAGGGCTGTGACGGAAAAACAATACCAAAGTACAGATTTTTTGTGCATCAGAACTAGCAAACATTTTCTGTTTTGCATCACAACAAAATGATGGAGCTCTTACCAAGACAAGCAACTATGTATCTGTGTTTGAAGAACAGACCTGCAAGATAAATATACAGAAAGAGGTGAATATGGTACTCTTCTTTCAGGATCCAACAAAGTAGAAACTGCCACTATAGTCTCTTACCGAGAGCTGGTGGTAACTTGCTGAGCAATTCTGTAGTGAAAGTACAAGGAAAGTCAAAACTGTAGTTAGCATCAAAGAGAAACCAAACAAAAAACTCTTTTTTGTCTGACTCTTATGCATGATGTTCCAAGATAACTAACGTTTTGCTTGTCCCCTTCACCCACCATTCTAGGACATATATCCTTGAGAAAACAACAGAATTTCTTAACTCATTTATGGATTTCTCTTTTCAGAAGAGTATAACATCATTTGACTGTTTTCATTAAAAATGGTTGCAAGTAATTTGGTAATGTTAATCTGAATGATGAGGAACTTTTGCAATGTAGATTATTAGAAATGGAAAATTAACAAGTCTTACCTTGAGCATCAGAGAATAGTTGTCCATCTGTATCCAAAATACAAAATACAGAACAAGTTGCAAGTTAACTAATTGCAGTAGCCACAAGCTCATAACTATGTCATACAAAGTTGAAGAAGAACTATTAGGAGAATAAATTCGAAAACACTAGGCATCATTTGCAGTGGCCATAAGAACAACACCAATGCTTTAATCATTTTAATTTGCTATTAGCATCTATATAACAATTTTGGCTCAAGGATTGCAATTCTTCTATGCCTTCAGAATGAACTGTCCTTTAAGAACAATACTTGAAGACCGAAGTGAATGCTTACCTAAGTAATGCCGAATTCGACTTCTAATGGGATCAGGTAGACGAGTTAATAAAACTGCAAGAAAAGAACAGAAAGGTGTGTTGAGTTCTTATCAAAGAGATTGTGACTTTTCCTTGGCCAAAACAGTGCTCAACAAGGAGTTATCAATGATCAAGGCTACCAATAGGATTAAATCTCTAATCTGCTTGCAGAAATTGACAGACTTGCTAGTGTGGTCATTCATGGCAGATTCAAGCAAGTTGTAACTTCCTAAAGATGGATCGAGTGAAAATACATAGTTTGTTTGACCGAACTCAGGCACAATGCAGCTCAACAGAAGTTCTAATCCCCGTTGCAACATTCATAATTCAGCAAGGCAAAGACAGTTTCTCACCAAAGATTGCGTGAATATAAATGCCAAGAAAAGCACGTATCCATGTCAGTACACCTGCAGAACACAAAGATTAATCAAATATAAACATAAATTTAACTAAGCAAAAGCTTCCCTTTTTTTTCAGGTTAGATGTTGATCTAGTTGGCCATGATTTGGTATATGACACTTCACCTGCTGAATCCAGTCCTGTAAATAACAGAAAATGGCAGAACATCAATAATAAAGGCAAGAAATGTAAGAAAGTTTAAGCTTGAAACCCACCAAAAAGATGATAGAATATAAAAACATACTCTCAGGATCACCACCACGAAGCACCGGGCCTTCAACCAGAGCACCGGACCATGATAATTCAAACCCATAAACCAGGGCTCGATGAACATCCTTGTAGGAGATATTATTAGCATCCGCTAACGGTAAAGACGTGACCGTCATCAGCTCTATAGTGCACGAATCCATCACTTCTAACGGCGTGAATTTGCCAACCATGGCATAGGAATAACCATCACTGTAAGTACCATTATAGCAAGGGGAAGTCTCCACATAACGTGACAACTTTCCTGGATGCAAGCACTTCAAGAAAGCCAGGATTTGAAACAATTCATCCGCATAAATCGATTTTCCAGGTACATACAAGCTATATGTATCCAAATAGTCAAAGTCATCTATACTCAAAGAATTTTGAGGAACGGAGGAACAATCATCAGCCCGAACACCGGCATCTACCAAACGGATTGTATAGTTGCTGTAATTGATTGCTTGAACATAATATTTGGCTGAGAACAAGTTGAGTACCAGTGCAAGGTTGTTTTCACAGGAAAGTTCGTAGTTCTTTTTGCCACAATTCTTGTGGTCTGTTCGCAACCGAAAAGGGTAGCTGATGTTGGGGATGTTGCCACAAGAAGAGGGCAGACAAGAATCGGTGTCTCGAGCATCGACGGTCTGAAGAAGGACCGAGACAAAAACGTGAACTAGAACTCCTAACTTGGCGATGAGGGTAGCAGACATTAATGTCATCGGAGAATCAGAGAGAGATTGTTACAGCAGAGATTAGAGAGATCGGTAAGCATTTCAGAGAATGAAATTAATTTGTGGCAATCCAAGTCTAAGAAATGAAGAGCCGAAGACTTCAACGTAAGGATCGGTCAGCAGGACTCTTGCAACAGGACTCTTGCAAAGGTTGACTTCTGAAACTGAATAACTGCCAGCTAATCAATACATTGACACATTCAACTACTATTAGGATCATATCTCTTTTTTTCTTTTTTTTTTTGCCCACGAGGTATTTTAGAAGGGTCTCTATTATCGGAAGACGTTTTTAAATCATCCACTCTTAGACTAATCCTCACTCGCATGGGTCAGCCTGTAAGGGATAAAATGCTGAACAAATAGATTTTTTCATTTCTAGAACTCAAACTCGAGATTTCTGGTTAAGGAATGAGAGTGTTGAACCACTCACACCAACCTGTTTGGTTCCATTCCGTTCCGTATGTTTAAAGCGGTAAAGTGATGGCCAAACAGATCATATTTCTTTGATTCCGTTCCGTTATTATTATGTACTATTAAATCTGACCCATATATTTAAATAAAATACTAATCTAAATAGTACTTGAATGTGTGAATGTATTCACGGAAATGTATGGATGAGATTAACACCCTGTTTGGAAGACAGCAAATTTAATTTCAATCTTAAAATTAAATTCAATTCACTTGTTTGAAACCAAAAAAAAACCACAAATTCAATTCATGTGTTGGTTTAAACCGCACTCCTTTTGTAAATTCAATTCACGCGACAATTCACGTGAATTGAACTCCAAAGGTTGCTACTCTTCCTTTTTAACATTGAAACCCAATAATACCCACAACTGGTATCTGCTCTCCACTGCTGTAAAAGTCTTGCTCAGTTAAAGCAAGTTCATGTCCATATTATACTCAATGGCCTCAGTCAGTGCTGTTATGTCGTCACCAAGCTTGTTTGTACACTCACTGGAATTAAGGTTCCAGTCGATCACTACCCACGTTCCGTCTTTGACCAGGTCGAGAATCCCAATTCGTTTCTTTACACCTCCGTTGTTAGGGCTTACTCAGTTCATGGACTAATCGCAGAGAGCATTAGTTTGTATGGTGACATGAGAAGGAGAGGGATTAAGCCTGTGTCATTTACATTTTCGGCGGTTTTTAAGGCGTGTGGAACAGAGTTTGATGTGGGCCTGGGAAGGTAGATGCATGCC